>BHFV01000082.1:21925-59034 GCA_003568905.1 Trebouxiophyceae sp. KSI-1 | reverse complement strand
GTGCTGTGCGTGGCCATGTTTGCCGCCACTTTCGCCTTTCTGCGCTGCCTCGACGCGGGCGTGATCTATTTCTGGATGAAGGACCTCACGCAGGAGTTCCTCAAGCTGCAGGTCATCTACACCGCGGTCGAGATGTTCGACAAGGTGGGGCTTCTAGAGCCGAGAAACTGAGTGCAGTCCAGTCAGTGCGCATGCACACTCCAGGCGTCCCAATGGACTTTCTTCTTTCTTCTGAAAAGCTGAAAGTATGTCTCTGAGAAGCCTGTCGCAAGGACAGCGGGGAGCAGGCTCCATGTTCTGGGAGCCCGTGGCTTGGCTGGGCCGCAGCTGCAGCCCGTTCCGCCCGGCCCGTCCCTCTTGGGCAGTGCGTGCGCCTGCACCGGCCAGAACTGCCTGTCTGCTCCGTCTATGACGAAGGCTGGCAGCTACCGAGGATGGTGTGTCGCCATGTTCCCCACCCTTGCGGCTGAGCGGCTGCAGCGGCGGCCGCAGATCACCTGCTCCTTCACGGTCGACAGCCTGGAGGCGCTGTCGGGGACCTGCACGCTCTTCACCAGCAGCACAGACAAGCGGTGAGCGCCAAATCCCAAGGCGCCCCCGACCCGCTGAGACTGTGCCTCTGAGCAGTGCCTTGCAAGCTGCATGCAGCCCGCCCCGCTCCCACCAGCATTCCCGAGCCAGATCATCAGCAGGTGGGCGGCTCTGCACCTCTCACATGCCACGAAGGCACAGCTGCGCTGCCTGCCTTGCCGGAACGGCCCAGCAAAAAACGCGCCTCTCAGTTCTGAGCCGCCGGGCTGCCGTCGCAGGCAGCACCTGCGGCACCTGATCTCCGACTTTGCGGTCACGCTCGCGCTCGTGATGCTGCACGGCCTCATCCTGCTGTGCCAGGGCATGGCCTTCAGCGTGGCGATGAACTCCAAGCGCTCCTCCGCGCTCGTCGCGCTCACGATTGCGACCAACTTTGTCGAGATCAAGGGCGCGCCCCCGCCGCCGCCGCCGCGCTTCTGTTACAAACGTGGAAATTCGAATTCAAAGTTTGATTTCAATATTTGAATTCAAAATTTGAATTTCAAACTTCGTATGCGCGCCCCGCCGGCGTGCGAGGCTTTCAAGACCTGCAAGCTGTTCTCCAGATCGCAGCTTGCTGCCAGGCACGGGTGTTGTCGGTGTGTCAGCTTCAGCGAGATCCCGCCCGGCCGGCGCCTGTCCGAGCCATCGGGATCAATCAGGATCAAAGGCTGGCCGCAGGCACAATTTTCAAGCGTTTCGACGCGACCAAGCTGTTCGTCGCGACCTGCCAAGACGTCGTCGAGCGCTTCCACCTGTGCCTCGCGCTGCTCTTCGTCGCGGCCGAGGACGCCGGCACGGGGCCCGGCTGGCTGCCAGCGCCCGCCCTGCTGGCCCGCTGCGCCCAGATTTTCGCCGCGGAGGTCTGTATAGACGTCATCAAGCATGCGGTGCTCGGCAAATTCAACGAGATCCGGCCGGGCGTGTACCGCGAATTCACGCGGGCGAGTCCCCCGCGTCCCTTACACGCGCAGCGAGAGGGGGGCCTGCCACTCCGGCGCCGTCGCATGGATTCGAGCTCCTGCCTGGTTTTCCAAAGGCGCCAGACTTTGCACACTGTTGGCCGTCCAACGGTCCAATCCAATGATTGCGAAGCTCCAAAGGGGCCGAGGGATACGAATCGCAAGATTTGCAAGACTGCCCCTTTCGTGAGGATACGGCTGGCAGCGGCAGCCGCAGCAGCAGCAGCAGCGCCAGGTACCTGCCTGCCGTGACCCGTCTGATGAAACCTCCAGCCCTGCCGCCGGCTCTGCAGGACGTCTGCGAGAAGATCGGCAGCAGCGGCAGCCACAACATCCACCGAGTGGTCTACTTTGAGCCCTTTGCCCCGGCCGCCCTGTTTCTACGCATCACGCTGGGTGCCGCACGCAGCAAGCAGCCGCGCTCGCCGGGCGCCGGCCTGCTGCGGGGGCTGTGCCAGGCCGCGCTGCTGCTGGTGGTGCGCTCCAGCTCCGCCCCTGTTGCCATTGTCTGTCACTGCTAGATGCTCAGCATGCAAGAGCATCCTGCCTGGGATCTGGCATGCTGCATGAGGCAGGCTTTCACACGAGCGTGCCTGCAAGCATGCGTCTGCAGGCTCTCCTGTCAGGCAGCTGCCCAGCCGCGCAGTCGCTTCCTGGCAAAGCACAGGGAGGAGGTGCTTTGCCAGGCACCGAGGCCTGAGCCATCTCTGCAGGGCTGGGGCGTGCTGTATGCGGCCAAGGTGCTGCTGGGCTTCTGGCTGAAGGGCGCGGCGCACGCCTACGTGCAGCACTTTGAGAGGCGGCACCGGCGGGCGCCCGCCCGGCCGCCGCAGCCGCGGGCGTCCGCGGGCGCCAGCCTGTCGCAGCCCAAGGCCGGCAAGAAAGAGTGACTGCTTGTGGCAGCTTTGCTTTGCAGCCTTCCCGGAGAGAAAGCGATGCGGGACGCCAGGCATGCGCTGGGGGCTAGAGAGCGGCAGGAGGGAGGAGCGCAGGCAGGTTGAGAGTTGGGCAGGCTGGACTCGCTGTCACGGCCAGGAGGAGGGCTGGCTGCTGGCTTCCGAGCTGTGAAGTTGCGAGAGCGCAGCGTTGCGTGATATAGTCGAAGCCATGAGGCCGTGCCTAGATTTTCAATTATTTATGCGGTGAGAGCCACAGTCGGCGCGTCACACAGTGCCGCGACGGCAGCAGTGCAATCAGTGCAGCACGCACACGTGCGCGTCCGTCAGTGCCTTCTCTGCGCGCCGCGCCAAGGGGGCGGGGCGTCTGTGCAACAGGCTGACCGGACGCGCGCCAGATTGTGAGCCGCAACAGCAGGACAGAGACGCGCATTCGAACCGGCATCGTTCGTTTCGCCCGCTGCCTGCCCCAGCAGCGACCGCCGTCCAAGGCGCCGCTGCTGGGGGAGGAGCGCGGCGGGAAGCCCGGTCAGGCGGTGGGGATCGAACGCACGAGAAAACAGGGTGGTGGAGCAAAATTGGCAGGCAGGCGGCACGGCCAGGCGCCGGCGCCGGCTCCCTCTGCCTCATTTTTTTGTGCTGGGAGGCCCGACTGCGGCGCATCCCCAGGGGCCCCCCTGGCGCCAGCGGCTGACGGTCAGCCGCAGGGAACAGCAGTCTCAGTGACTCACGCAACAGTCGCATACGCAGTCCCTACGCCCCGTCCCCGCAGTGCTTGCCGGCCCCAGGCGGCCGGCTCTCTCTCTCTCACAGGAAAGGACAGCGGCCGCAGCGGCCTGCTCAGGATATCGCCTGCAGCTGCTCCATCCTCGCCTGCAGGGGGTGGCAGCGCGAGCTCAGCGGACAGCCCATCTTGCACCACTGTCCAGGCCTGCCAAGAGGCCATCTCTTAGAGAGGCAGCCTTCTGCAGCCCGTTCGCTCACTGCCAGCGGCGTTGAGGCGCAGCCATGAAGGTGCTGCAGGCGCCCGCCTGCCTTTCCGCCGCAGCACAAGCATCATCCCTTCCTCTTGATTGAGCAGGTACAAAGGACGAAGGACGAGCAGGGCCTACTGCCAGCGGCGTTGAGGCGCCGCCATGAAGGTGCTGCAGGCGCCCGCCTGCCTTTCCGCCGCAGCACAAGCATCATCCCTTCCTCTTGATTGAGCAGGTACAAAGGATGAAGGACGAGCAGGGCCTACTGCCAGCGGCGTTGAGGCGCCGCCATGAAGGTGCTGCAGGCGCCCGCCTGCCTTTCCGCCGCAGCACAAGCATCATCCCTTCCTCTTGATTGAGCAGGTACAAAGGACAAAGGACGAGCAGGGCCTACTGCCAGCGGCGTTGAGGCGCCGCCATGAAGGTGCTGCAGGCGCCCGCCTGCCTTTCCGCCGCAGCACAAGCATCATCCCTTCCTCTTGATTGAGCAGGTACAAAGGACAAAGGACGAGCAGGGCCTGCTGGCGCTGCATACCAGCAACGATGGCCAAGAGAGCGCGTGCCCACTTCCCCTGCTTGTGTGCGGCAGAGGGGGTGCAGCGAGGCGAGGGGAGCGGGTCGTGCCTGGTAGCGCTCCACGTCAAAGGCGGCGTCCGCGCGCCTGCAGGCCAGCGCCGCGTCCAGGTCGTGGGGGGCAATGTGGCTCGTCAGCGCCTCCCGCATCTTGGCATCGTCGGCCTCGTTCAGGAAGACCAGCTTGTTGCGGGTGACGGGGTCCAGGAAGCCCTTGATGACGTAATACAGCGCCTGGAAGATGCTGCGGCGCAGGAACGGCGGAGGGGCTTCGGCAGAAGGGGTGAGGGGGCCAAGTATTGCAGCTGACGAGGAGTGCGGGTGTCAGTGAGCTGTGGCTGGGCAGCAGCTGCATCAGCATCTGCAATTAAGCACTGCCGTGGGCAGGTGCAGGGGCGCTTAGCGCGCAGCACTTGGCCAGAGGACCCAGAAGGAGCTGCACCTGTTGGCCCGCATGATGAGGATCTCGCCCAAGCGCTCCGGGTAGTGGCTGCAGCAGCACGACCAGAGGCAGCCCCTCAGCGCTGAACTTGAGCGCTTGCTTGAACGCAGCTGACAGCGGCACAGGCTCGTTCATGTGTGGGCGAGCAAGGGCATGCGGAGCGCGGCTTCAGGAACAAGCAGCAGAAGCATGCTCAGGAGGGCCCACTTTTGCAGGATGGAGATGATCTTGGTGGTCGTCATGAGGGGGATGGACTGGCTCGAGTCATAGCCGTCCATGTCCTGCAGTGACGCGCACGCCGGGCAAGATCAGCCAGTTCGAAGACACAACGAGGTCTTTGCGGGAGCCTGCGCCGCTCCAGCGCGCTGTAAGGCTGGCAGGGGGCGCGCACCATCAGCCAGCTCATCTGCGCCACGCCTGCGGCCGGCCGTGGCGGACGCAGCTCAGCTTTGTTCAGCCGTACAGGAGTAGAGCCAGCACTGTGAGTGCACTGGCAGCGTAGTAGCGGAAAGCGGATGCCAGGGTGCGAAAGGGAGCCACCGTTGGCGTCAGCCAGGTTGGATGCGGACTCCAGGTTGTAGAGCATGAAGCGGAGGTGCTCCTCAGGCTTCAGGCCCGCCACGTTCTGCCGGCTGCAGACACAGCAGTCGTCTCCACTGCTCAGCTGCTGCGGAGCATGATGCCTTTGCGCTGCTCTTATTGAGTGAGCAGAATGCCAGCTGCGGGGGCGCACCTGAGTCTGTAGCACAGTATGGGCCTGCCGCGCAGATCTGTGGCATCCAGGACCTCCAGGCGCCCCGTTCCCGCCAGCGCCTTGACCTCCTGGAACGTGATGTCCTGAGGCCTGTACTCCCGCCGCCACTCCAGCGTCTTGCGCAGCATCTTGGCCGCCTGAGGCAGCTTGCCCTTGCGCGCCGTCAGGTAGCGCTGCAGGGCAGGTAAGAGCGACGCTCAGGGCAGCAGCCCCTTGAGTGGAAGTTTGGGCTGCATTCCGCCGAGCGAGCGCCGCGCGAGTGGCAACTGCGGATCTGGAATGCTACAAAGCTGCTGCTGCCCTGTCCGAGTTCAAAAGGCACCGCAGCGCGTGGCGGTGCTCGACGCGCATCACACTCTCTCATACACGTAAACGCGGGGCTCAGGGGAGCTCTCGTCGCCCGGCGCGTGAGACAAAAAGGCGATCACCGAAAGGTTCAGGACGATCGGCAGCGTGCCTTGAGCGTCAGCGGCGAGCAGAAGCGGCGCAGCTCTGCATCTTGTGAGGTCAGGTCATCGACCGCCGCAGCCAGGGCCGCCACCTTTTCCTCGTCCACGTCCGTGCCGTACTGGGGGAAGGGGGACTGCACACTTGCTGCCGCCAGGTCTCCCGCACCCACACTGAGCCGAGCGATTTCCGGCTCGCTCTTCATAGCCGGCTTGGCGGAGCGCTTTGCTGCGCGGCTGGAGTGCATGCCGGCCGTGGACGCAGAAATGCGAGCCAGCAAAAACCGCTATCCGCGAGGCGCAATTTCTGTCGAGTGGGCCGAGCTAGGGCAGATCTGAACTGCTCTCGACAGCCGATTATGTGAGCCCTCACACTCTGCCGTGCGAGGCCATTTCCTTTGCCACACACCACTAGGTGTGCACACGTCCTCGCAATGCCGCGTGGCCGAGCAGCACTCGCTCTTTCGCAGGCATGCAGTCGAAATCGCTGTGGACATGGTCACGCCTCGGCCTCGCTGGCCGCCGCCTCGCGCTGCCGCAGGCCGTTGATGGCCGCCTGCAGCTCGTTCAGCCGGCGGCGCGCGTGCCACACGCGGCGCCCCAGCGGCGTGGCCGCGGGCCCCGCATCCGGCAGCTCCTCCAGGCCCGGCAGCCGCACGGCCAGCTCACCCAGCGCCTGCGGCACGCCAGCCATCGCCTGCGCCCGGGCGTCGTCCGCCACCAGCCGCAGCAGGCTGTGGAGCACGTCCACCAGCAGCTGCAGGCGCTGGACCTCCGCCTGGACCCACGGCTCCCGCAGCCTGCATGGCGCGCCCATCCCCGCCGCTCAGCACCCCACCACGCTCCTCAGCTCACGCACGCAATGCATGGCACCCTCAGGTAGCAGCAGCTTCGCTACTAGCTCCTGGCTGGCACATCACACACTCTTCCATCCCCCACACTCTTGCATATCCCATGTGCTGGGTGGTGGACAGTAGCACCCGGTGGGGGCGTCCAGCGCCCTGCCCGGCTGCCCGGCCGCGGGGTCGGCGGCCGGCTTGGCCAGCACCGCCAGCGCGCGGCCCAGCGCCTCGACCGCCTCCGGCCGCCGGCCGAGCCGCTCCTGCGCCCGCGCGAGCGTCGCCTGCGCCCGCGCCCACTGCGCGCACAGCGCCACCGTGCCAGGGCTCGCCTGCGGCCGAGACAGGGCGCCGCCGCCGCCTCAGCCCTGCCAAGCGCCTGCTCAGCCCGCGCACGCTGCGAGCCCCCTGGAAGCGCAGTGCCGCCTGCCTGCCTGCAACACAAGCGCTGCCACCGTCCTCTTCCCAAGCAGCAGGAGGCAGAGCGCTGCCCCCCTCCGGAGCCTCCTCAGGCCGGTGCACTCACCTCCACTGCCTCGGCTTCAGGATCCCGCGTGCCGCCCAGCAGCCGCTGCCACCAGGGCGCCTCCGCGGCCTCCTGGGCCGCCCCCAGCGCCGCGAGCCGCGCCCACCGCCCCTCGAAGTCGTCGGCCGCCTGCTGCGCAAGGTTGTGCGCCCGCAGCCAGCTGTCGCGTCGCGCCGTCTCGTCGCCAAGCCGCAGCTCCACGTCCGCGCAGGAGATCAGCAGGCCGGGCACGAGCAGCGCGGGCAGGAAGACGCGGCGGGTGCCGTCGCCCTGCGGGGCGGCAACGGTGCACAGTCAGCCGCGGGCGGCAGGCAACAACCGCTCCTTCTGAGAGGCTCCCAAGGCAGCGCCGGGAGCTCCCTGTCTGCGCCTGGAGCTTGTGCGCTCGAGGAGCGGCGGCAGAGAGCGGCGGCGGCGGCGGCGGCTGTCTGCACGCGTGCATAGCCCCCCGCTCTGGCGCACAGCCACGCGCATTCCAGCGGAGCAGCTCAGATGCAGAGCGCTGCTTGCATGCGCACTTTGACACTGACAGCAGCGGCCTCCCCCGCCCGCATGGCCGCAGCACCGCCCCCGAAAATCGCCGCCCGTTCAGACGCACGGGCAGGCGCAGGCAGCCGACCGAGCTGACGCTGAGCGCGCGCTGGAAGCAGTCCCGCGCGGCCTCCAGCTGGCCGGCCTTCAGCAGCGCCTCGGCCAGGCTGCCGAGGTTGAGCAGCAGCAGCAGGGTGGGCGCCCGCGCCGCCGCCTTGCCCTCGCGGCCGCCCTCGGAAGGGGTCGATTCCGCGAGCGCCTCCGCCTGCTGCACGCAGCGGCGCAGCACCGCCAGCCCCTCCTCGGTCTGCCCGTCCAGGATCAGCATCTGGCCCAGCCGGTTGCCGGTCTGCACCGCCTCTGCAGGGCGGCAGCGAGCGGCTCTCAGCGGCGGTGCTGGAGCACCGCCCGGCTGCGGCGGGAATCGCGGGCGGCTGAGCATGCAACGCAAGGAGCACGGCAGCGTGGCAGCGCATACGGCCACAGCCCTGCACCTCTCAGCTCCACACCCTGTCCCTCTGGGCCGATCTGCTGTGAGTCAGCCGAACCCAAAATACGAGCCTCATCCATGGCCAAAGGCGAGCAGCGGGGCAGGCAGGCCGGCTTGGTCTCTGTGGCAGACACTGCAAGAGCGGAGCGCATGTAATCCGGACTCTAACGGATTGGAACATCTTCATTAAAAAAATGGAAGCCGGTGAGGAGCAGCTACCGCTGCAGAGCCGTGCCTCATGTCTAAGTTTTGGTCAAGCTCTTCACACTGTCGCCAGGAGGGCTTGCACCAGTCCGACGCTTCAGAACGCCTCACAATCTGCCGCAGGGAGGCAAGCAGCAGCATCATGCTTCTGAGTGCTGCCAGCACATCCCACCGGAAGGCCCAGGGTGGCTTGCCCTCGGCGGAGGGCGGCCCCAGCGCGTCCAGCACGCCCAGCGCCTGTCGCAGCAGCGCGATCGCCTGCTGCCGGTCGTCCACGGACCGCTCCAAGTCCGCCAGCTGCAGCAGGCCGACGGCAAAGACGGGGTGCTGCGAGCCGAGCGACTCGTCCACTGCCTGCAGCAGCCGCCCCGCTCAGCAGCTGCGGTGGGTCCACATGGGGAAGAGGTAGGCCTGCAAAGGCTAGGCGGCTCGAAGGGGCAGCTGCAGCAGCAGGAGGAGCAGCGAGCAGGGCGGCTTGCTGGCTTTCTCGAAAGGCATGCTTGCTGCTCTCGGTTACGCTTACAGGGGAAATGCACCTGACTCCTTGTCTCAGTCAGGGCCGCGTGTGCAACAAGCGAGCATGATTCAGTGTAGTACACTGTGCTAGAGTGGGCAATGCGCTGCGGCCACACACAGCTGGAGGTGAGGGAGGGTGCCTTCAGTGCGAGCCGGTAGTGGCGGCGGGCCAGGCCGAAGCGCCGCTGCTGCCGATAAAAGCCGGCGAGGTGCTGCAGGGCGGTCGCGTATCGGACGTCCTTGCGGCCGTAGGCAGCCTCCAGGATGCGGAGCGACTGCAGGCGGAGGGGGCCGGCAGCCTTTTGGCTTGCGTGTTCCGGCGCTTGAGAGGGCAGGTGCCTCGCGTTGCAGGCAGCGCCGGCGCAGCCGCTGGCTGCTTCGATCAGTGAAGAGGCTGCTGCGAGATCCTGCCCTTGTTGCTCTTAGAACATACGCTGCTCGAGCCGCGTCAATCGAGCCATTATTGCCCCTCTTCAGCCGATGCTTCGCAACTCTCATGGACATTGAGTCTGGAGGGAGCAGAAGCGTGCCTCCTTGTACAGCGGTTCCGCCTTGGCAGGGTTGCCAGTGTTGCGGTACAACTCCGCCAGATTGTTGCAGGCGGCTGCCACATGCCCGTCCGCCTCCCCAAAGCCTTTGCGCGCCTCATCCAGTGCCCGGACGAGGTATCGCTCGGCTCGGTCCTTGTCCCCCTGCAGCGGCAGCTCCAGGCATGGCTCGACGGTCCAGAAAGCGGAGCAGCCGCAGCTGACAACAGCAACACACCTTGCGAAAGTGCTCGTGCCCGATGTTTGTGTAGAGCCGCCACTGCGCGGTCGACTTGTTGGACACCAATTCGGGCGCCTGGCCGGATGGGGGAGTGGGCTGCATGGCAATCAACAGCGTTTCATGCCCTGGGCAGCAATTGCTTTGCAACAGCTGGCGGGATCAGCAGACGGAAAGGCCGCCATATCTTGCCTGCTGTTGCTCCTCTGCATGCGCCGTGCGGACGCCTTGGGCCAAGATCACGCCGGCACCTGCTCCACAGGGGACGTCAGGCTCTGCCCTGACAGAAGTGCACCCATGTGCATGGCTGCCTGGTTCCCGAGATGCGGGCGAGGACGCGCCTGCCGCCGCCCACCAGCCCAGTCTGGATGAGCTGCTCGTATCATGTGCCTCCTGTGCCGCGCCAGCGACCCGGGCTGCGTGCAGCGCCGCTGCATCTGCAAAGCCACGTTCCAAAAACACGCTACTGGCTGCGCGCCGGCTCGCAACCGATGCCGCTTTGGCCTCATTGAGCAGCCGCAGCAGCGGCAGAGGCAGCCTCATCGTGCTTTGTAGCATGCGCTTTGCGCGAGCCCTCGTGGCGAGCCAAACGCATCAGCACAAGAGCGGGGTGAGTGGAGTTGCAGCCTCGGATCAAAAGCGAACAGGCAACAACAGAGGTTCTTTGTCACTCAACTCCTGCCCAGGTGACTGAGAACGGGGCGGCCAGCGCCGACTGGCTGACCTGCTTGCGCTGCATCAGCCATCTCTGTCTTCTGAAAGAGACGCTTCTCTCACTGATTTCCAGTGATGCGATCGCGTGGACAGTCGCCACTGCTGCCGTATTCGACCACAGAAAAAATCCCCAGTGGCCGAAGGAAGAGTGGGTCATCTGCAGCGACGCGGTCCGCCTCCCGGCGCATCTCACTTCCCTCTGGCTTGTGTTTTGTGTATCCCTTTGGCTTGCGAAAGTCAGTATCTCTGCAAAGCTTGCAGTTGCTTTCCTGACCAGCCTGATGCCTCTGCTGCCGCTGTGTTTGCACCAGGCTTGGCGCATGCCTTTGCCTGCGCAAGTCTCGCAGTTGTGCTGCCGTGCAGGGTGCTGATCGGAACAGCGACACTTGTCTGCGCGCTCTACGGCCTATATAGCCTCTTCGACACCAGCACAGCCGGCGGCGCGGGCACTGTGAAAGTAGACGGCAGCGGCGGCAGGGGCCTGACGGCACATGAAGAGGTGGCGCAGCTGCAGGGGAAGAATCGAGCGCCCGTGCTCGATTCCAAGGCCGCGGATGAGAACCAGCAGCTGCAGGCAAGGCTGATTCCAAGCTGAACTCATAGCCTTGCCTACGCTTCTGCCATCCTTAGGTCGCACGCTGAGGGTCCTGCCTGCAGACGCGAGGATCGGGCCACGCAGCGGCAGACAAGGCGCCAGAGCTGAACGGCGGCGGCCTGGCAGCGGTGGGACTGCTGCCTTCTCCGGCTGCTCAGGCGAGTGCAAGCCATCCCGCAGGGCTTATTGAGCCATTCGAATGTGTTGCCGCAGGATCATGCGGCGCGAGCAGCGGACAGTGTCCACCAGGTGGCCACGCTGGACCTGTCCGAGCCATCTGGTCTCTACACGCTGGCACGTTCCTCAAACGTTTTTCATGCAAGCTGTCTCGTTTGTGAGGTCTGCCTGCAGGCATCAGGAGATTCCTGCCACTAAGACGGCTCGCTGTGCTGCAGACGGCAGATGACATCGACGGCAACCCTGTGCCGCTGTCCAAGTATGCTGGCAAGGTCAGCCTGGTGGTTAATGTGGCCTCAGAGTGAGCCGCCACCTTCAGCCTTGAGAGCCTTCTGCCGCCACGTCCACACCTGCATCAGCATCATTGTGTAGCCGTTAGACATCACAAATAAGTTGTGGAAGCTGTTGAGTGAGTGAGATTCACGCGAGACGAGCGGGGACGAGGGCCTTGAAGGCTGCTGGCTGGCGTGCAGGCGCTGCGTTGATGTAGCAAGCCAGCCAGGCTGGTGGCGGGACTGATCTGTGTGCTTGTGCTGCCACGCTGCAGGTGTGGCTACACAGAGAGCAACTACCGCGGACTGCAGGCGCTGTACCAAAAGTACCAGGCGTCCGGATTCGAGGTGTTGCTCCCGCCTCTTCCCAACTTGAGTCACGACTCCCACTGCGTATGAGAAGAGCAGCAGGCATGCAGGCGCCATGCCAGCTTCGGGCGGTCGCTTGCTCAGCAGCGGCTCCTTGCTTGGTTTTGCTCCGTCGAAGTTCGCAAACCAATATTTCCGTGGCTGACCCCTTCTTTTCCTTGTCCACCGAACAGGTGCTCGCCTTTCCGTGCAACAGCTTTGGCCAGCAGGAGCCCGGCTCCGAGGCGGACATCCGGACGTTCGCGCGCGAGCGATACGGCGTCACCTTTCCCCTTTTCAAAAAGGTGGAGGTGCTGGGGCCGGACGCGCACCCGGTCTTCCGGTTCCTGCAGGAGCGGCTGGCCGCGCGGGAGGGCGGTGCCGGCGCCCTGTGGCAGCCCAAGTGGAACTTCAGCAAGGTGGATCCCTATCGCCGGAGGGGAGGGAAAGGTGTTTAAGGATGAAGCGACGATCGTGAGCTCCGACAGATGGCTGAGTCGTGGCATCCTGGCTGCAGTGGCTGGTGGATGGCACGGGCGAGCCAATCAGGCACTACGACTCGGCATTCGATGCTGAGCAGCTTGAGCGTGACATCGCTGCGCTGCTGATGAAGTCAGCTTGACAATCGATGCTGAGCAGCTTGAGCGCGACATCGCTGCGCTGCTGATGAAGACAGATTGAGGCCTAATTGCTTTTTGGAATTGCGTTGTCTGCAGCAGAGATTGCTGCCCTTGTGAGGAGTCGACCCCCTCTGCGGGCTGCAAGTCTAACGCCCTCCGAATGAATGCGGGCCTGAACCGCGGATGGCAATTAAATGCAGTGCAAGCCAGATGCCAAGCTTGGCCCGCATGGGCTGCACGGCGCAGGCGGCGCTGTTTGCCTTCGCAGTCGCCCTCTATGCCAACACGCTGATGCATGGCTTTGTGTTTGACGACGGCTTCGCCGTGGTGGGAACTCTATCCTTGGTGACTCCCAGTAGTGCCTATTCGCCAAGTAGACGACTGGAGGGGCCGCGGCATGCGCAGGTGACCAATGCAGATGTGATTGACCCGGATCAGAGCTGGCTCGCCGTCTTCAGGAACGATTTTTGGTGCGTCCACTGCGCTGTCAGTATCACCAGCCATATGTGCTGCCCTGGAAGCCGTCCGAGCCCCGGAAAAGTTCCCACGATGCAACATGTCATCTTGGCGCGCGCGCGCGCGCCATGCCCAATCACCGATCACTGCGAGCTCTCGCCCAGCCATCGGGGATTGAGAGCGCCGTCTGAATGGCAGGGGCCAGCGGCTGGACTCGGAGCAGAGCCACAAGAGCTACCGCCCGCTGACCGTCCTTGCCTTTCGCCTGGAGCACCGGCTAGGCGCCCTCCTGCTGAAAGGCACGTCAGCTACAAAGCAGCTGCAGCATGTTGCTGACATCATGCTGAGGCGCTGCCTGGTGCCATGCAGGCCGCCAGAAGCCCAGACCAGCCTCCGGCCACGACAACTCGGGCGACATTGACCCGCTGCCCTTCCATGCCACCAACATACTGCTGCATGGAATCGTCACCCTACTGGTGCACCAGTACGTCGTCCTCTGCCATGCTCGTACTGCTCAGGACATTTCTTTGCAAAGCGCCTCTGACAGCGTCTCTGAGGAGGAGGTGGCGCACTGCAGGGTCGCACTGCTTCTGGCCAGCGTGAGGGAGGGCTGCGCAGGGCAGCAGGCGCACAGGTGACATTCCCTTGTGTGTCTTGGGCCTGAGAGCGCAACTGACACAGTGCTTGGCGGTCACCCTGAGGTTCATGCCTGCGGGCCTCTCGTGCAGGGAGGCGGACCAGGCATGCGGCAGAGAGGCGCTGCTGGCTGCAGCGCTCTTTGCCTGCCACCCGATCCACACCGAGGCGGTGGCGGGGGTGGTGGGTCAGGCGGAGCTGCTGTGTGCGGCGCTCTCACTGGTCGCCCTGCTGGCCTATGCAAGAGCAGCCAGGTTTGCTGCCCGGGAGCTCTGCATCATGTGCTTGGCTGCAGTGGCTGCTGTTGTGCTGGCGGCTGAAGGATCAGCTCAGTCGCTTCAAGCTGTCATGGTATGATCCATACCCGCCATTTGCAGGTGCGCAGGTGCGGGCAGCATGGCAGCTTGGCTGGCGCTCGCCCTTACCAGCATGCTCGCAGCTACAGCTGCCAAGGAGATCGGCATCACCACTGTGCGTCATCTTGCACCTCCTTTCTGTGTCTTGACTTCGGCCTGGACGTGCTGTCCTGCTCGAATGCATGCTTGTTGTTGGTTGCCCTTGAATGACAGCCTGATATTGATGAACTCATGTGACATGCAGGCGGGCGCCATGCTGCTGTATGATCTGCTGCTGGCAGGGCGGCCCGGCAGCAGGTCAGCGGCCCAGTGGACGGGCGCGGCTGCGCGATGCGCGGCCGCTGCGGCGGCGGTTGCCTGTTACGTCGGTCTGCGCTCCCGCTTGGCAGTCAACCAGCTGGTCTCTATCTACCGCAAGGCAGGGCCCCCTCTGCATGCATGCAGCAGTCAGCCTTGCTCAAAACGGCGCACAGGACCGGGCTGTGAACGCACCCTCAAGCACCCTGAAGAATCTGCCGGTTGTCCTTCCAAGAAGCAGACCTCCCGCAAGCAAAGCACTGCATCAGCCAAGCTGCGCCTCTCCCTGGGTGGTGGGCATGTGCAGCATGCGCCTCGAGTGCAAGCTCGCCTCTGGATGTGAGGAGGTTCTGACTCTGATGCGGGGGCGGTGCAGGTGGAGAACCCGATCCCGTTTGCACCCTCGCCGCTCACCCGCCGCCTCAGCACGGGCTTCCTGCACGCGCGCTACGCCGGCCTGCTGCTGCTGCCGGCGCAGCTGTCAGCCGACTGGTCCCACGCCTGCGTGCCGCTGGTCGACAGCCTGTCGGATCCCCGCAACCTCGCCGCGGCCGCGCTGTACGCCGCCCTGCTGGCGGCGCTGCTGCAGCTGGAGCCCTGGCGGCCCTGGCGCCTGGCGGCCGGCGCCTCGCCCGGGGCGCGCTGGCGGGCGGTTGCGCTGTTTGGCCTGCTGGCAAGGCTCCCCTCGGCCAGCTGGGGCGGCCTTTCATGCTTGTACTGGCCGGGCCGGGCAGCTTTGCGAGGCATGATGAGAGGGTGGGAAGCCGCACAGGATGGACCGGCTGATTCCAACGGACAGCCGCCGCGCCTCGAGCATCTGCTGGGCAGCCCTGCGGCTGGCCACGCGGAAGCAGCCCGCTCTTTCTGGTCTTTGGTACCGAACAAAAGCGCTTCTCTGTAGCGTCTCACTGGCTGCTAGAGATCACACATTTTCTCGGCATGTACGTGTATCTTCTTCCTACCAGAGGGCTGAATCTTTCGACTTTTAAAACAGGCTGGTTGCTGCAGGTGGGCCCGTTCTTCCCTGCCAGCAACGTCCTCTTCTACGTCGGCACCTTCCTCGGCGAGCGCCTGCTGTACCTCCCCTCGGTCGGCTTCTGCCTGCTCGCGGCTCAGGCCCTGGCAGGCCTCCTGCGCGAGGCCAAGCCAAAGGCCGCAGGCAAAAAGGTGAGCTGCCAGCTCTCAGGCTAGGCACCTACCCTCACCTCCAGGGGTCCGGGCTGCTGCCGGCGCAGCATTATGCCACTTGCCTGCCTGCTTGGCCCCACCCTCACCCAGTCCCCGGAGCACCCATTGCGTGCACGAGGCATTCTTCAAAACAGGCCGTGCGTGGGCTTCTGATCCGCAGCAGGCCTTCTGAGCCGCACACTGTGTGGCCGCGGCAGAGCAGGCGGTGGCGGCACGCCTCCTGGCTGGCTCTGGGCCTGCTGCTGGCCGCCTGCAGCTGGAAGACCGTGACACGCAACCAAGATTGGGCAGACGAGGAGCAGCTGTTCCGAGCAGCCCAGCAGGTAGCTTTCTGTTGGCCAGCCATGCTGTGGCGCCTTTTTGCTGCTATACCATGGGCTCCGGAAGACCAGCTGCGCCCGCAGCTGCACGCCTGACAGGCCGAGAGACAAGCTCCCTGGCACCCACTGGTTGGGACGACGCTTAAGCAGCGCCGGCTCTCCCTGAAGCAGTGTTCTGGGAGCGAGGGGTGTGCCACTCTGGCAGCCGCGGCCGGCCGCAGGTGTGCTGGCGCAGCGCCAAGGTGCAGCTCAACAGCGGCATCCTGGAGCGCCGCCTGAACAACTGGGACGCCGCCCTGACGCACTTTGAGCTGGCCCGCCAGATCGAGCCGGGCTACTGCGAGCCCGGCTACTGGGTCGGCCTCACGCTGCTGCAGCAGCAGGGGCAGCTGCCGCGCGCTGTGCAGGCACCTCCCCCTCCATCTCTCTGCCTAGGCGCCGGCAACAATTGCACAACCGCATGACAGAAATACAGCGTGCAAGCACCCTTAGCGTGGCTTGGTGTCCTACCTTTGCTTGTGCGCGGCTCGCCTGTGCTTGGAGATGCTCCAGGAGCAGCTCGGCTGCTGCAGTCCGCCTGCAGTACTTTCAGGCACCTGCGCCACCACTCTTCTGGCTGCCAATCGAGTTCCCTTCATCTCGCTGCTTACCAACATGCCAAAAACGACAAAGCTGCCGGCCGCAGGAGCTGGAGGCGGCGCTGCAGTGCAAGTATGTGAGAGTCCAGGCCGCGGAGGCGCTGGCCCGCGTGTTTGCTGCGCTGCGCGAGTCGGAGCCAGGAAATGCAGCATACGCGGGCGAGTGGGCCCGCATCCTGCGCTCGCCGCCGCTGAACCGAGTGGCAGAGGCGTGCGAGGTGCTGGAGGAGGCCGCCGCTGCGGCCGGCTCGGACCAGGGTGAGTCACAGGCAAGGGCGGGAAGGGGATGCTTACAGCCGCAATGGTGTCTGCCTTGCCTCAATGCAATGAGCCGCACAGAGGGGCCGTGCAGCGTTGCAACTGGCTACCCTGATGCATGCAACGGAAGCTGCAGCAGACTTGGTTAGTTCGCAGCTCCTGCTGGGGAAACGGCAGCTGCTTAATTGAGATGCCCACTTCCGGTGTGATGTGCAGCATCCTGCAAAGGAAGGGCCCGGTGTCGGCTCAGAAGGGGCTGAGCACTTGAGATCTTTGTTGCAGAGGCTGTGGCCATCATGGAACCGTGCCTCACAGACGCCGATGCTGGTGAGCAGCAGCGCTTGGTGGCAGAGTGCATGCTGGCCCGGCAGCGCCTGCGGAGTTGGGCGGCCGAGCAGGGGCCAAAAGCAGCCGGCTTCAAGGCCGAGCTGTACGCTTACCTGACGCCCGACAGGCAGCACTGCCGGCAGCAGTCCGGTGAGCCTGGCCTCCCAACTCATGTGGCGCACTCGCCACTTAGCAGCTGCCTTGCTCCAATTGTGTGCCCATTGCAAGTCGAATGTGCATGGGCCGGGCGCTGCTTTTGCAGGCCATGTGCTGCTGGTGAATGCAATGCAGAAGGCTGACCCTGATGACCCATGGCTGCATCTCGAGTGGGGCCACGCGCTCGGTCGGCTGGGGCGGGCGCCAGAGGCCGGCCGCCACTTTCAGGTGCCCCCTGCTCCACTGCCATGGCAGTTGCTAGACTAGGAAACCGATGCTTGGCGTCTCCTCTCTTGCCTGTGGCTGAGAGGGCTGCTGCAGATGGTGGTTGCAGGTGACCATCCTCTGTCCGCAGCAAAGAGAGTGCTGAGAGCGTGAGTGGGTGCAGGCGGCCGGGATGCTGCTGAGGCTGCAACTGCAACGCCATGCGGTCGGCGGCCTGCTGGGCATCGACCCTGTCACAGGCAGCGCGGGCAGCCTGGACAGGGCTGCTACAGCCGTTGCCGCGTTGCAGGCCACAGAGCTGTTCCAGCAGGCAAGCCGCCCTCTGCTGCAGTGTGTTGGGCCAGCTGCTGCCCTTTATGAGCTTTCAAACCGATGGAGTCTGTTGCTGCAGAGCCCTGGAGTGGAGCATTGCCCAGCCCTCGCCGAGGTCTGCGAGGCGCGCCTGCTCCTGCAAAGAGTGCTGGCAGAGGAGGGCAGCGATGCCAGCCTGGGAGAGGCTCATAGCCAGCAGAGAGTGGCTGCGGCGGCCGAGGAATGCACGCAGGCCTACCAGGTACAGTGCGCAGGCGGGCTGGCGTGATTTGCCCGCTTAGTTCTGTTCTTTCTTTCGAGATGCCACCAAGGCTGGATGTGGCCTCACTCAGGGCTGCACGTTGTTGTTTACAGCCACCCCTCTGGGCATGGCGCAGCGCCGCTCAGGCGTGAACATTGACGAGACTGGTCGCATGCTGCGAACCAGTATTGCAGGCCCCCAGATGGAAAACACCCAACACCAATATGGCTGGCTGTGCTCAGCCGGTTGCTCACGTGCGCTTATGAAGTCGGGCTGCCGGCATGCCTGCCTGCGCAATCCTCTCTAATGTTCTTCTGGAGCAATACTGCAATACTGCTGCAAGCGTAAATCTGGACGCCATGAATCCTAGCATGCATGTCATGCCCCAAATTTGCCCTCCTCAGCGGCCCTGCCAGGTCACCCAAGAAAACGCTCAGTCGAGAATAGGCCCACACTGCATTAATCAAAGAGATGCGCCTGGCTCTACTGTTTCCCTGCACAAGTGGCCGCCCTGCTGGCAGCTTCTGGGGGCCGCCGAGCGCGAGAGTCCAGAATTGGCGGCCTGCGAGGCGACTGAGGAGGCCTCCACGGACGGCCCCGCGGGCTCCTTAAGACGGCACGACTTTATGCCCCTTGGCCGTAGTAAGTGGCCGGCCGGCAGCTAGGTCTTGCCCCGACCACTGCGTCGCCGGATCCCGGCCTTGATGGACGACCGTTTCAAACCGGGATGGCGCCAACTCGAGGCAGAACGTGCCGCTTGCCTTTCGTGCTGTCTGCGGCTACGCGCGCTGCCTTTCTGATAGCCGCGTATTGCCGGCGCGTGGGGGTGGATCGGGGCGTCCTCCTGATTGGAAAACCTCAACCCGGCAAGAGGGACCGAGCCTCATCTGTGCCTTTGCACTTGCAGGTATCGCGCTCATCCAGGCCCTGCAACACACAACACGGCTACCAGCGACGGCAACCCTTGAGGAGTGGCTTGTCGTCAACAAGAAGCGCAGCTGGTTTCCGAACAGCCTCACGAACCTCACGGTGAGGCTACTTCATTAAGGTTCCAATGTGGAAGAATGGGCTATATATTCTGTAAAGAAACCAGCAGCGACTTTCATATGGCCTGATGGCACGTTCTCAATGCAACCGCAGGATGCGCTACAGCAGGCTTCTGCTATCAAGGAGCGCCCTTTTTATGGCAGCACAACCAGCTGCTGCAGCGCGGAGAGCTTGCCAGACTCCCAGGCATGTGTCCCGCCCATCGTGGCAGGCTCACAGGCTTCGGCAGTCCAGCAAGGCTTTTCTTGAGTCTGCTCTTGTGCGATTGAGAACAGGCCAACCGGCCTGCAGATCGGCGCCTGGGAGCGGTTGTGGATTGGCGGGCTGCCAATGTACCTTCCGCCACTGGAAGATGAACCCGCCGCCAACTCCAGCCAGGTGCCCAACCCCTAGCCAAGGAAGCTGCTGAGCAGCACCGCGACCGCCACTCAAGTGACTGTTACTCCTGACCATCTCCCAAACACTGGCGACGTGGCTAGACGTGCCGGCGCAGGTGTACTACCTGCCGTGGCTGACACAGCAGCAGATTGCTGCCGCCACGTTGCTCCTGGAGGCGGTGGTCAGCTCGCTGCTGGCCAAGGCGCGGGCAGTCCCGGCGAGCATGACGCCAAGCTCTCTGCTGTCCGCCAACCAGGGCGGCGCATCACCGCCAAGCGCCCTTTCGATGGTGCCTGCGCCGCAGCTGGGCAACCTGCCGACTGCTGGGCTAGTGATGCTGCCGGCACATTTGGCGCAGCTGGCACGGGCTCACTCGCTGCCGCAGCAGCTGGACAAGCTGCAGCCCGCCTTCTCTGAGCAGGCGCGGATCCTTCAAGGCTGCAACTCGCCTGCCGAACTTGCGGTAACACGTTCAGCAGCTGGCGGCTGAAGCTCGGAGTCTGGCTTGCAGGAGGCATTCCACGCTTGGCCCGGCGTCGGGCTGCGCAGGAGCTCGTTCGACGGCTCTTCTGCCAGTGAGCTGCCTGTGCTGGGAGCCAAGACGGAGCTGCCGCTGCTGGCCCTCCTAACGGCTCGACCGGACCCGCTCGCCCCCGCCTTCAGCGAGCAGGCACGGCCCCTGCAGAGCCCATAGCTGCAGCGTGCTTGGCTGCATCGTGCATGCGCCTTTCGGCAGCACGCTCCACAGCTGGCGGCTGAAGCCAGCTGTATTGGTGTGCAGGAGGCGTTCCGTGCCTTCCTGAGGGTCGAGCTACGGAGCAGCTCCTCTGAGAGCTCCTGTGCAAGCGAGGCTCCAGTTGTGGACATGGAGGCGGGACAGCTCTGCCTCATCGGCTGGGAGCAAGCTGCCCAAACTGGACGTGCAGCCGGGCGCGCTGCTGGCTCTGCCGCCGATGCGGCCTGACGTCCCAGGTACTGTCCCTTACAGTGCCGTTACTGCAGCTCGCCTCTGCAAAACGCGCCCAGCAGCTGAAGCCTTGACTTTGGCGCGCAGGCGGAAGTTCGCTCCTGCACGTCGCAGTGAGCAGCAGCTCCTCTGGCCGCTCCTTCGGGAGGAGGAACCAGCGTAGGATGCGGCATGGAGATCAGCCTTCCCAGCGACTCGCAGGGTCGCTTGGAAAGCCCGTGCTGGGCCCAGGAGACTGCTGCCGTGGTTAGCAGGTAGCTGATGCCCTGGTCTGGCAATACACTGAATAAGTTGGCTTGCGCTGGCCGTATGATCATGAGTATAACCAGCTCCTTTTTCTGTGCCCTGAACGTCAAAATAAGTGAAACCTGTTGAAGGAAGGCAGGCTATACACTGCACCCTGAGCTGCCGAGGCCGGCCCCGCTCACGCACTTCCCTGTCACCGTGAATGCAGTCGCAGCTTCACTGCCAACAATGCATGGCTCGCACAGAGTGCCAGGGAGCACATCCTCATCGATCGTGCCGCCACCATGCTTCTTCCCAGCAGTTGCCTGCCAAGCTAAACAGCAGGGCGCAGGGCAAGTCACTTGTGTCTCTCGGGCTTGGTCCTCGTGTAGCTGTGGAGCTCAAAACCACTTCCAGAATATCACCCTGCTGCATAATATCAGGTAACCAGCTACTCCAGAGCTGGGGAGCGCTCCGTGCTGCTGGACATGCTGGGGACGCTCGCGCTGAGCATGAATCTTGCGAATGGATGTCGGATTGGGTCACTTCTGGAAGAAACATCAGCTCTTGAGCTGCAAGGAGGTCCTTTCAAGCTCGAATCCACTGCAAATAGCAGTGCCCGACGCCCTGGCTGTCTGCAGCCGACGTTTCCCGCGCTTTCCCAAATCGAACCTGCAGGGCTTGCCCTTCGGCTTTCGACCCTTTCCGTCACGTCTCTTCGCTACGAACAAGCCACAGTCCTCGTATTCAACATAGTGGAGCAAGCAGAAATCAGCAACCAACCCTCCGAGCGAACGCGCTTACAGCGAGCGAGGTGGCACAGCTGGAAGGAGCTCTGAGCCCTCAGCCGCTTGGAGCCTGGCTTGCCGGGCTGAGCTTGCCCTTGGTGCAGTAAAGTGGAGCACAGGTGAGGTATGAGTCCCTTTCACCCTTGATTGGGCGGGAGAAAAGCCCTGCTCCCCGCAATGCGGAGATGCGAGTGTTGTTAGCGATTGAGGGATTGAGTCGAGCGCTGCGGCAACGCAAGAGGCATCCCCTGTTCGTAATGGCTGATAACTCGGGCACAACAGCGGCTTTGCCACTCTGTGTGGTATTGTGTTGGTGCCTTGGATGTTGGGATGCAGGCTCCACTGCCCGGGGTAGAACTGGGGGCTCTTGTGAAGCTAGCGGCTGATAGCAGGCCACCTGAAAGGCTGTTATCGTTTTTCGTCAGCAGGCAGCAGAGGCACGCCGCAACCAGTCTTCTCAACCCCTGGGCGAGGCGCGTTCTGCCGTGAGCCCCGGCGTCCCGGTGCGTCTATCTGCCCCTACCCCTGCCAGCAGCCAAAATCCGAATCCGACAATTGGAAAGGCCTGGTGCAGGACACCATGTAGGACAAACTAGCTTACTCTGGGCATGTCAAGCTTGCAAAACAGGGCTCCTGCAAGCATGACCATTGAACGACAATTTTGACCTCCGGCTGCAGGCGCACATCCTTGCCCCCCCACCTCCCCGCGGCAACGGCTCATCAGCGGTGCCAAGATGCCGAGCGTCCCTCCTGCAGCGTCCCTGTCGCCGCACATGACCAACGAGCAGCCGCCTGCCCGGGAACGGCGCTTTTACGGAAGCAGCAGCAGCTGCTGCAGCGCCGAGAGCGTGCCGGACTCCCAGGCGCGCATTCCGTCCTGATGCTGCCCAGTCAGGCTCATCAGCATCGCCAGCCGGCAGACCGATGGGACTCGTCTTGAATAGTCTCCAATCTAGTCGAAGGTGACTGAGGCTGGGGCAGCTGGCATGTAGCTTGGCGACTGGGAGCGGGCCTGGATCGGCGGGCTGCCGATGTACCTGCCAGCAGTCGAGGACGATGCTGACGCCGACATTAGCCAGAAGGTACCCAGCCCTGAGTGCCCTACTGTTCAGCGGCGCTATCACCCAACTCGCTCTCAACCTGAAAACTGCTGGACTGACTCAGCTGTCCATGCCCTGCCTAGGTGCTCTACCTGCCCTGGCTGACGCAGCAGCAGATTGCTGCTGCCATGCCGCTGCTGGAGGCCGTTGCCAAGCTGCTGCTGGCGAAGGCGCTGGCCATCGAGGCACGCCTGGTGCGACACCGCGGCCAGCCTAGTACCCTTTTGACGTGTGCGGCACTGCATCATGGCCGGCCGCGAAAAGCCGAGCAGATTGAGTTAAACAGACTCCCACAGCTGATGCCTCAAGGCCCTCTAGAAAGCCGGCCCCAGCCGCTGCAGCCCGCCTCCACAATTGGCAGCTGAAGCTGCAAGCCTGGTGCACGCAGACGGAGTTTCCCGCCTTCGGGGTGGAGCTGCGCAGCAGCTCGTCTGGCGGCTCCTGTGCAAGTGAACTGCCGGGGCTGGATGCGGAGGCGCGACAGGCGCTGCTGGCTCTGCCTCCTGCACGACCAGACCCGCTGGCGCCTGCCTTTTCTGAGCAGGCATGGCCCCTATAGTGCCATGGCTGCAGGGCGCGTATCACGAACCGTCCCGGCAACATGCCCAGCAGCTGGTGGCTGAATCCTTGAGCCCGGTGCATAGGCGGACTTTCATGCTTGGCTGGGCATGAAGCTGCGGGGCAGCTCTGCTTCGTCGGCTGGCAGCGAGCTGCTCGTGCTGGACGCGCAGCCGGGCGCGCTGCTGGCTCTGCCTCCGGTGCGGCCGGACCCGCTGGCGCCCGCCTTCAGCGCCCAGGCACTGTCCCTTCCAGTGCCATGACTGCAGCTCGCCTCTGCTGTTCCAACAATGCGCCCAGCAGCTCGTGGCTGATGCCTTGAGCTTGCTGCGCAGTCCGAGTGGCGCGCTTGGCTGGGCGTGGAGCTGCGGAGCAGCTCATCAGCTGTGTCTGATGGGAGCGAGCTGTCCGCGCTGGGCGCGGATATGGGAGCGCTACTGGCTCTGCCACCCGCGCGACCGGACCCGCTCGAGCCGGCTTTCAGCGACCAGGCACGGCCCCTATAGAGCCCATAGCTGCAGCGTGCATGAGCCTTTCTGCAGCACGCCCCACAGTCGGTGGCTGAAGCTACTCGTCGGGTGTGTAGGAGGCGTTCCACGCCTTTCTGGGTGTCGAGCTGCGGGGCAGCTCGTCTGACAGCTGCTCTGTGAGCGATCTGCCGGTCTGGGAGGAGAAAGCGCCACAGGCACTGCTGGCTCTGCCACCTGCGCGGCCGGACCCGCTCGAGCCGGCCTTCAGCGACCAGGCACGCTCCCAGGGGCAACCCGGCAAGCCTGAGCTACGCTTGCAACATGCCAGTAACTGGTGACTGAAGCCCCCAATCCCGAGCGCAGGAGGACTGGCACGCCTGGCTCGGGGTGGAACTGCAGGGCAGCTCGTCAGACGGCTCCTTGGCAGATGAGCAGCCAGCGCTGGACACGTGCTGGGACCAGCAAGAGGTGCTCCAGCTGTGCTACGGCAGCGGCAGCAGCCACAAGCAGGGCACGCTCGCGTCTACATACAGCAGCATGGTGCGCCTCACACTGAAAGGCAGCGTGCCTCAGGCTGGCCAGTGGCCAAGAGTGGGTGTCTGCATCGCGGAACCAGCCTCAGGTGATAACACGACCTCCTGCGATGTGCAGCTGGATGAGCGCGAGGCGCTCTCGGAGGAGGAGGAGCTGCTGGCCTCCTGCAGCGCCAGCTACAGCTCGGCAGACAGCAGCCCGGCGTGGCAGCCTTTCCCAAGAGCCAGCGGCAAGGTGGGCTCCAGTCGCCGACACAGCTCCCTGCCAAGCCCAGCCCGCAGCGCGCCTACTCGGTCGCCGCTGGGCCCGTGCTGACGTCCTGTTGCGTGCAGAGCGAGCGCCCAGAGCGCTACAGACGGCTGCGTGTGATGATCCCGGACAGCCCCTGCTGTCCGGAGGGGGCTCAGGCCGCTCATGTGCGCTCTGACGTCCCTCCATCGCACCAATTGCACCCAGCCAAAGCCATACTGGGCGCAGCAGGGCAGCAGGGTCGTGCCACGTCTGATGGCCAGCAGCCCATGCCAGCCTGTCATGGCGGGCGAGTCGTCTCATCCGCCTGCTGAGCCCTGCCCCTGGCTCGCAGACGGAGCTGGCCAGCCCCTTCTTCCGCGAGCTGCTGCCCCTCGTCTGCAGCGTCTCGGCCGTGAGCGTGCTGGAGGGCAACGAGGTGAGCCTCTAGCTGCACCCTCGCAGCAGCTAACCCCCAGCTCGGAGGCTCCTGATTGCTGCAGGCAAGGTGGGGGCATGCAGGTGGGCAGCGGCTGACTGATGCGGCCATGTGCAGGCGGGGCAGTGGGGCGAGTCCCTGAGCTCCAGCAGCGGCAGCGGCACCGAGAGCCCGAAGTCGGATCAGACCGACGCGTTCTTGCAAGAGTGCTTGGACCTCTGCTTCTGCCGCTGCGACGGTGCAGGCGGCCAGCCTGAGGCGCTCGTGGCGCCGACAGTCCAGTGCATGGCGGTGGGCAACCTGCCGCGTCGCTGCTCTAGCCCTCTGTTTGCTTGATTCACACCAGCACGCTTGACTGTCTGCTATTGGAGTGATGGTTAATTCGTGCTACCGTGCGCAGGCGGGGGAGCACGACGACGGCCTGCAGGAGCTCGTGGCTCTCTGCCTCAACAAGGCCAGCTCAGAACAAGGCAGCCCAAGCCAGCAGCCCGCACAGCAGGCCGGCCGCCAGGTGTGAGCGCCTGCGACGGCCCTCACCCAAGCGGCATATCCTACTGCATATGCCCACACTGACAGCGGGTTGTGCGCAGAGCGAGCGCCCGGAGCGCTACCGCTGCCTGCGCTTGCACATCCCGGACAGCCCCTGCTGGCCGGAGGGGGCTCAGACTGCTCAGGTGCGCTCCGCCGCCCCTCCGCTGCAACTGACCCAGCAGCAACTTGCTGCAGCCGCCCAAGCGGGGCAGCGCAGCAGGGTCGGGGCGTGCTGCGTTCCGCAGCTCAAGCCAGGCTGCCATGCTTGCTGCAGGCAAGGCAGGGCCATGCAGGTTGCCAGTGCTGACTGCTGCAGACTTGTGCAGACGGGTCTGTGGAGCGAGTCCCTTGGCAGCAGCTGCAGCAGCGGCAGCGAGGGCGCGGATGCGGAGCAGACGGACGCATTCCTGCAGGAGTGCTTGGACCTCTGCTTCTGCCGCTGCGACGGCGCAGGTGGCCAGAATGAGGCGTACGCGGCTGCAGCAGGCCAGAAAGAGGTAAGCAACCGTGTACGTCTGCCGGTCGCCTCAATGCCTGCCCGACTCGTGCAAGCGCTGTCTGTGCGGGGCGGGCAAAGCGACATACGGCAGCGGCCTCCGAGCGCAGGCGGAGCTGCTCAGCCCGTCCCTTGTGCAGCTCATGGACCTCTGCTGTGGCAGCGACGGCAGCTGGGCAAAGGCGCCCGCGGATGAGGTCTGGGAGGTAAGATCAAGCCCGTGTGGCTGCTAGCCGCCCCATGCGCAGCTCGACTTTTGCACGCATTTTCTGTTCTGAAGAGGGCATGAAAAAATGTCGTTTTTGTAGGAGGAGACATTCAAGGCAACGCTGGAGGAGCTGATGGCCCTCTGCTGCAACAGCGCCAGCAACAGCAGCAGCGCAGCGATCAGAGCCGGCAGCCAGGCGGGCTGCACTGCGCAGGCAATGCTGCATTCCATCTACGATGAAAGGGAGAGCCTGCTGCCTGGCTTGCAGCGGAGAGATGGTGCTGACAGCTGGTTGGCTGATTGTGCAGGCGGGCCAGGCCGGCGTAACCTCCCAGGAGCTCGTCGCTCACTCCGGCAGCAGCATCCTAGCGACATGCGGCAGGGAGCCGGCCACGGCGGCTGTCAACATTGGCAACGAGGTGAGCAGCCCGGCTTGCTCGCAGCTGCAAAATCATCTGCAAGCCTGGTCCTCGGGAGGCAGCTGGGCAGCCCTGCAGCTGTTCAGCGCGCCCCCTTGCTTGCTGCTGCCGTCCAGCACACTGCAGCACCGCAGCAGCTGCCGCATGGCCATCTTCCTTCAGACAAGCGGTCCATGGCGGCAGGGCTCGCATCCTAACATCCATATCTGCTTGCAGGAGGCTGCCTTTGTCGACGGCCTGCTGGCTGAGCTGCTGGAGCCAGTGGTGGGCAGCCTAGAGGACCCGCAGCAGGCGCAGGCGCCGCTCACAGAGGTGCGCAGTCGTCGCCTCTGCGGGCCGCCGCAGCAGTGCGACCTGTGGCACAGGCGGGGGGGCTGAAGGAAAGCTGTGGCGCTTGCAGGGGGTTGATCCGGCCTTCCTCGCCAGCCTCCTGCGGGTCCTTGCGCCGCAGTCGCCGGGCCAGCAGGCATGCAGCAGGGTGAGCACTTCCAGTCAACCTCCAACTCATGCCAGCCTGCACAAGTTGTGCAGCACGGACAGGAAAAGGCTAATTGCGAGTGGCACTGCCGCGGCTGCAGGCAATCGAGCAGCCGAGCTGCAACAGCCTGTGCTGGGCCGGCTGACGCGCTGGCAAGGCCAGCGCAGAAGCAAATGCGGATGAGCAAGCCTGGAGGGACGAGCCCCACCCCCACGTTTCCCAATGCTTGCGGCTTTGGCCCTGCAGCAAATCGCTGCCCAGCGTAACTAGTGACCGCCGCCAGCAATCCTGCCTGGCCCCACATCTGTGAGGCCGAATCTTAACTGCTTGTTTGGCCCCCCTCCAGGACTGTTTGCACGTCTGCCCGTCTGTGCTGGCCTGGACTTTGGCCCTTACGGCAGCAGGGGCGCTCCCGTCTTGGACAGCGCTCCCCTTGCCGCACATGGCAGCTCGGCTGGACTGGTGGTTGCTTAGCTCGCTGTCTGGGTGACCCCTCTGCAACCTGAGAAGTGATCAAATGCAACGATGAGGCCTGGCAGCGTTCTACCAGGGGCGTCACCATTTTCTTAGAGCCAACCCCGAGGAGGCGGGCTACAGGCCGGCTGCCTGGCGTGTCAGGCTCATAGCGTGAGGGTTATGAATCGGTGCAAGACACGTTCATGAGCCACAATCGCCTCTCTGCTGAGCAGGCAATGCCTGCTGCATGGCCTCTCGAAAAAGTGCTAGGCTAATGCTGCTGGTAAGCTCTTCTGGCACACAGCTGTGCATGCGTCAGGCACCCACGTGAATTGGGGGCGGCCCTGGTACGCCTCGGTGCAGCAGGCAGGCAGGCAGGCGGGCAGCAACCTCGCGTGGAAGCCGCAGCGTTGGCGCTTAGGCGCCTGGCAGTGGCTGCAGCGCCTGCAGGAACTTGGCTTCAAAACGCTCATTAGAGAGCTGCTCTAATTCCTGCACCATCTTACCAGCCTCCAACACCGTGCTCGCCATCACACCTAGGCTGCCCGCCCATGTGAATCCGCTCACATGCCCCTCAGGCAAGTCTGCTGGCCTGCGAGCAGGCATGCGGCTGCTGCCCTCTGTGGCTTTCAGGCATCCCCGGCCGGCGAAGAAGCAAGACACGACGTAGCAAGGAGCCCTTCTGACATTCGCAAAAGGAGGAGGCGGCCATGGGACCCATTTACTTGGCTCGTGCTAGCCCAACCTCAACCCTGTGCATTTTCAGAAACGCTGCACGCTGCAACCAAAAGTACAAGAAGCAATTCTTCGTATTGATTCAACCCGCCAGCCGCAGACGGTGACCCTGATGCTTTCTGCGTGCCGCCGAGCGCGAGAGTCCAGTATTGCGCACCGCGAGGCGGCCAATAAGCTCCCGCTAGTATACTACGGTACGTCTTTGCGCTACGTAGCCCTGCTTGTCGGACGGCAGCGAGTCTGACCCCGACCAGTGCGCCGCCGGATCCCGGCCTTGGTGGACGACCGTTTCAAACCGGGATGGCGCCATCTCGTGTCAAAACGTGCCGCTTGCCTCACTGCTGGCGTTTGCCGACTGAAACTTCGCGCGCTGAGTTTCTGAGCGCCTTGCATCGCCCGCACGGCCACGTTTGGTGCCTCCTCCACTGATGGGAACCTGATCCAAGCAAGATCTGCTGAGCCTCCCGTGTGCCCTGGTGTCGCCGAAGTCCGAGCAGACCGAGGCGCACGTGACGTTGGCAGGCCAGGGCATTAAGGTGGGCATCCTGCCGCCTCGCTGCTGACAGCCCTGAGCTTTGCTTGATTCACACATGCAGGCTTGATTGTCTAACTTGGGGAGTGATGTGTGCGCAGCGCCACCAAAGAAGGCAGAGGAGCCCGACATGGAGCTGGAGGAGCTCATGGACCTTTGCTGCAACAGCGGCTTAGTCGCGGCATCCACAGCGGCGGCGGAACTGCTGCAGGTGGGGACTCTGCTCTGCGCAGCCACCCTGCGCCCCTGCTCACAGAAACACTGTCTGTTTGGGAAAAGGACAGCAGGAGTGGCCGATACGCAGGCGGAGCTGCCCAGCCCCTCCATCCTGGAGCTGGTGGACCCGTGCTGCAGCAGCAACAGCGGCGGCATGTGCAGCCAGGCGGATGCGCCCGCTTCGGCGACGCAGCAGGAGACAGAGGTAGGCGTTGCACTTTCAGGCTGTCGGTCGCCTCGTCCCTGCTTGATTGGCACGCACAGTGATGGAGGGCAGGGCGGCCGCATGACAGGGGCCGTTGGATGCAGGCCAAGCCGCTCAGCCCTATTCTATGCGAGCTCCTGGAGCTCTGCTTCGCCAGTAGCACTGACCTCACGGGCAGCCATGACAAGGCGACCGCGTCATTGACAAGGCAGGAGACAGAGGTGGGCACTGCTCTTTGAGGCTGTCATCGGCCTCGCTTCTGCTTGACTCATGCACAGCCTCGGTCTTGGTGGAGAGCAAGGCGGCCACACGCCAGGGGCTGCCAAACGCAGGCGGAGCCGTACAGCCCCTCGCTCCTTGAGCTCATGGAGCTCTGCTACGTTAGCGGCAGCAAGGCCAAGGCGGCTGAGGCTGTGGTGGAGCAGGGCTCAGAGGTGATATGCCGCCGCATGGCTGCCTGCGCCCCCGTCAATTCATGGATTTCTGTCTTTCAGAGGCACGACCAAAATGATGCTACTACCCGCAGGCGCTGGCACACAGCGCGCTCATGGAGGAGCTGCTCGCCATCTGCTCCGGCTGCAACATTAGCGGCAAAGGCAGCTGGGCTGAGGCGCCCGCGGCAGCGGAAATGCAGGCCCTGAAGGTAAGAGCAATGCTTGACTGCCTTCACCCACTAGGCTCCGCTTTTCTGGCTCCAGGGGCCTGGACCAAGTGTTGATGCTGCTGCTCGCAGTCGGAGGCGCACAGCGCGCTCGTGGAGGAGCTGCTCGCCATAATCAGCTGCAGCGACAGTGGCAGGGGGAGGAAGATGCCCGAGGCAGCGGCGGAGGGGGCCATGGAGGTGTGGCTCCCAACTGCCCCCTGCCCCCTCCACTCAAGTTTGTCTGTCTCAGGGGGCCCAAGGCGAATGGCATTGCTAGGCGCAGGAGGAGGTCCCCGACGCGCTCCTGGAGGAGCTGATGGCCCTCTGCTGCAACACTGGCAGCGACAGCGAGGCAGCTATCGTCGGCGGCCAGGCGGACATGCTGGGCAGCACTGTGCGGGTGAGGCTGCAGTCCAAGTACCCCAGAAGGCAGGACCAGCTGCCTGGCTGGAGGCTGGCTGGAGGCGGAGAGAGGGTGCTGGCAGCCGTCATCTCATTTGCATTGGGGGCCTGATCCCACAGGTCCTGCTGCCCAGGCTGATTGCTGGGCAGCCTTGCAGCTGTTCAATGCGCCCCCTTGCATTCTGCTGCCATCTGGCACACTGCAGCACCGCATGGCGGCTGTAGTTAGTCAAGCAAGCCATGGCGGCAAGGCTCGCATCCAAACAGCCATGTCTGCGTGCAGGTGACTGAATTTGTTGACAGCCTGCTGGCTGAGCTGCTGAAGCCGCCAGCAAAGCAGCAGCCAGTGGTGGGCAGCCTGAAGGAGCCGAGGCAGGTGCCCCCACAGCCCACCGAGGTGCGCAGCTTCCTTTGCGGGCCTCAGCAGCAGCAGCAGGACCTGTGGCTCAGGCAGGCATGCTGAGGCCACCAGCTGCGGCGTTTGCAGAGGGCCGGCCCAGCCTTCCTGGCCAGCTTCCTGCGGATCCTGCCTCCGCAGTCGCCTGGGATCCAGCAGAGGACATGCAGGCAGGTGTGCACTCTGAGTCAGCCTGGCATTCAAATGCCAGCTAAGATAATCTACGCGGCATCAGAAGTGGAAAAAGTGGGACTGACAATCATTGCTGCGCCATGACTGCAGGCACCCAGGCACGAGGCTGCAAGCCACGTCACCATGCTGTGGGCCCGCTGAAAAATGTCGAGCACGCAGGAAGGTGCGGCGCGCTTCATGTGCAGAGCACACCCCTCCATCCCCAATCAACCCCCTTGTGAACTCCGCTCAGACCATCCTGGTTGCATGCCCATATAGCGCATGCTCTCAACCACATCCTGCAATCCCTCCTGCCCCTCAGTCGGGTGAGCCTAGCCTCAATTCATGACCCAGTTCGTCCCACCGCAGGCTTGCTGCAGTAGCTATGACTTTGCCGCCGCCTCTGCCTGTCCTGGCAGCAGGGCAGAAACGTCCTCAGCAGTGCGGGACAAAGTATTTGAGGTGAAAGTGATGATGCCTTTTAATTGCCGGCTGTTTCATGCCCCTCTTGCGCATGTCTGCCTAAGGGAACCAGGGCACTTGGCATCGCTGTTCTCAGGAGGAGGCGCCCGACAAGCTCCTGAGCGAGCTGATGGCCCTCTGCTGCGGCAGCGGCAGCGGCGACCTGATGGACAGCCAGGCTGAGATGCCTGCGGCGGCGCACCCGATCTCGGAGTTAAGTGTGATATCCTGTAGCTGCCAGCTTTCCTGCACCGTGCATGCATCGCCTCATGTGAAGGGGGCAGGACAAAGATCGGACTCTCTGTCTTCTTGCAGATGGACACGCCTGACACTCTGCTGGAGGAGCTGATGGTCCTCTGCTGCGGCAGCGGCAGTGACGACCTGATGGGCAGCTGAGCCGAGCCGCCCGCGGCAGCGGTGCACCTGGCCACGGAGGTGAGAGGGATGCCCTGCAGCCGCCAGCTTGCCCGCGCCCCGCTTGACTCATGCATGCATCACCTCGTGTGAACAAACGGGCTCTCAGGCATCTTGCAGGAGGAGGCGCCTGACGAGCTGCTGGATGAGCTGCTCGCCATCATCTGCTGCAACAGCAGCAGCGGCAGCGCGGCGACTGGCGTCAACAGCCCGGCAGGTCCGAGCAGCACCGCCGCGCAAGTGAGGCCACGCTCCATCCCCAACTGAATGGAGGGCCTGCTGCTGCCTAGCATGAGGCGGTGGGCGGGCCTGAAAGCTGGCTGGCTGATCGTGCAGGCGAGCCAGAGACGGCAGGTTGTTCCAGGAGCTCTTTGCGGCCTCTGGCAGCTGCATCTCGCCGATCAACCAGGACACAGCAGCCATGGCGACAGACGGCGACGGTGCAGAGGTGATCTGCCTTGCTTGCAGCACCTTGGGAGCTACCACATGACGGCCGTTAAAATGATGAGCCTTGACAGCAAGGCAGACACCCAGACGGCCATTGCTGCCTGCAGAAGGCCTTCATTTACAGCTTGCTGGCTGAGCTGATGCAGCTGCCGACAGAGCAGCAGCCGATGGAGGACTGCCTTCGGGAGCCGCAGCAGCAGCAGACACCATCTGCCAAGGTGCTCAGTTGCTTCTGTGGGCTGCGGCAGCAGCAGCAGCAGGACCTGTGGCCCAGGCAGGTGTGCTGAGGCCACCAGTTGCGGCGCTTGCAGAGGGCCGGCCCCGTCTTCCTGGCCAGCCTCCTGCGGATCCAGCACTGAGAGGGCGCGCAGCCGGTATGCCTGCCCAGCCAGCCTGCTGGCATCCAAAGGCCCATCACAATCTGCACAGCAGACAGCTGGACGCTGACCACGGCTGGCGCGATGGATGCAGGTGCTCAAGCGGGCAGCTGCACGCTACTATAGCCTGCCGTGGGCCTACAGAGGCGCAGGCGAGGCCGGCACATATATGTGGGATGATACGCCATGCCAGAGCTGTGGGCCTGTTTGTATGGAGAGGCTGCATCCAGTGGGCCTGACGACGCTGGGGCTCTCGCGGGTGATGGGGGATTCCAGTGTATATGTGCCGGTGAATGCCCCGGACAACAGAGCTTTTCCGTAGAAGGGCCGAGCCTTGAGTTGCTCCCCTTACATCTTAAGCCTCTCGGGCTGTCCCTGAATGCCGTTCGTGGCGTGCGGCTGCCTGCCCGCATGGCCGCGTGGCGGCTTGGCTCAGTTGTCATTATAGCTTGCTGTCTGAGAACCCTCTCCCTGTAAATTAAGAGTCCCAATTACTCACCGACACCCATTCTTTGACAGGCATCACCTCCTTGCTAATCGCAGGACCAGCCTAGCAGCCACGTCCTTCCAATCCCCCACATGCAGTGCAAGGCACATACTGGCTGCCTCTGAGCTTCCCTGCCATGCACAGAACCCACATGCACAGAACCCATATCATTCCTAGGCAGGCAGCATGCGGGGTGATGGGTTTCTGCTTCTGATTGCTGAAGAGAGCAGACTTTCATCCACAGAGCCTCAACGGCAGCATCCTCGTGATAAGAAGCACAGTCACTCGCACTTAAGCCAGCTACAGTGCGCAAGCGACAAACACCTGCTTGGCACCGTTTGGCCTGGGACAAGCAGCCATGGGCCGCGGCCTGTCGAAGCGCCGACGGCTGAAGAACTACGAGACTGCAAAGCAGGTTCAATCCAAAGTCCTGGTGATCTAGTGGAAATGCCTTGTTCTGCTGCAGGTGCTGCGAAATTCCGCATGCACGCTGAAGGGACGTGCGCGCAGGAAAAGTCGGGAACGGTGCCATTGCCGCCGCCACCCGGCGAGCTGGAGCGCAAGAAACGGAGACGCCCGGACGCAGAGGAGCCGGGCGTCAAGGGCCCGGCCTCATTCCGGCGGATGATGGCCGTCAAGGCAGGGCAGCCGCGCTCGCCCTGGGTTGCAGCTGCAGCCGAGGGCCAAACTGCTCATGGCTGGCTACTGCGTGCAGGCCCTGGCAGAGGCAAAGCAGGGCCCGGCTGCGCGGAAGCCTGGGCGGTCACAACAGCAGCAGGAGGCGGCCGACGAGCTGCCGCAGCCGCAGGGCAAGCGGCGCAAGCTGCCGTCTGCTACACAGCCGCTCAGCAGTCTCATGGGAAGCCCCCTTTTGGAAGGCAAGTTCCCTACTGCCTCTGATGGCGGTTCAGCAGGCTCTCGAAAGCTCTGGTGAGGCGACGACCTGCCACACCTGCAGGGCAGCCCTCGGTCGAGGAACGCCAGAAGCCTGCAAAGCAGCTGCCGGACAAGCTGCCGGAGGAGCAGCAAGAGGGCCCCTTCAGGAAGCGTGGGCTGAAGGAGAGGAAAAAGGAGTTTCTGAAAAAACGCAAGGCACGCAAGCGGGGGAAGGGGGAGGATGAGGACGACCTGGAGGAGCGGCTACTGGCAGGCGCAGACAAGGCTGCCTTTGGCGAGCAGGCTATGCAGCCGATCAAGGTGCCTCCCTGGCGACCGCATCTGCCCAAAGCTATTGGGGCGCTTCACCAGAAGAGACAGGCCGTCTGAAGGCTGGTTGGCCGCAGATGAACCTGAAGCGCAAGCACTGGGCAGGCAACGACCGGGAAAAGGCCAAGAGCCGCATCCAGACGGTATTCCAGCAGCAGATGGCGGCCGCCGAGGCGCGGGCGGCAGCCCGGGAAAGGGAGGCGCAGAAGGCCGACCTGGCGCAGTCCTTCAAGTGAGCAGCCACCTTGGTGTGGGCTATGTCGCTTCCCTCCTGTTGCTTCCCTCCTGGGGGCTGACGCCGGTGTGACCCTTGCAGGCAGGCCAGGCGGAAGCAGCAGGGCGGGAACCAAAAGGCGGCGGTCGCCACGCCCTCGTCGCTGGCCGCGCTGGCAAAGCTCGGCGCGGAGGCGGCAGCCCAGCCGGGGACCCTCAACAAGTAGCCCATCATTGGTGCTCTGCTTCTTGGTTGACGGTGGATGACTCATCGCCAGCTAGGCCATATAACCAGGACCGGCGTGTCTTCATCCTGCGGGCGTTCTGCGTTCTGAGACTTCTTTATCCACACGTTCGGATAGCAAAAACTCTCAGCAGCCGGCTCGAGCCGCACGAGGCGGTGATGGACCCTTCTGTGCAGACGGCTGCGGACCGCCAGCGCGTGCTGCTCAACCACCTGACCGCCGTGCGTGTCCTCTCATGCAGCTAGTTCGCGTTCCCAGGGCGCCGATGCGCAGGGCGACCAGGTGCTGCCGGGCGAAAGGCGCACTAGCTCCGCCCTACTCACGCGAGTAGCCGGCGAATGCGGCTCCGCTGCCGGTAGCTTTGTGCGGTTCTGGTATCGGTAAGCGAGTCCGTATTCAGGAGGATAGAAAATGCCGTGTCGGACGGCTGCAGGCCCAGGAGCTTCCGGAGCGGATGGCCAATCTGCGGGTGCAGCCGACAGCTGCGGGCGACAGCGCCGCGTACGAGCGCCGGGCACCCTCTGCGGACGACGTCGTCATTGTCAGCGCGCTGCGCACGCCCATCACCAAGGCATGTCTGGTTGCAGAACAAATTGGTCACAGCTGGGCTGGCTCCTCTGTTCAGGCACGGCAAGCTGAGGCCTGCATCGCAAGTGCAGGCGAAGAAGGGTGGCTTCAAGGACACGCCGGCGGACGATCTGCTGCTGGCGGTGCTCAAGGCGGTGCTGCAGCAGACGGGCGTGGAGCCGCAGGCGTGTTTTCCAAGGCTTTGCTAGCACCAACGCTGCTCCAGCAGCAGGACTGCCAGGCGACAAGCAGTGCGCATGCAGCAGCTCGAGGCGGGCGACTGACGGTTGGAACTTGCCCTGCCGCAGGCGATCGGTGATCTGGTGGTTGGCACGGTGCTGGCGCCCGGCTCGCAGCGCGCCATCGAGTGTCGCATCGCCATGCTGCTCGCCGGCATCCCAGAGACGGTGCCAGTCGCCACAGTCAACAGGCACGCTCCTCCCTTGTTCCACGCCACAACTTGGGCCCGCGCAGCCGCGCACAGCACCAAAACCAATCCGCGTGCAGCTGCAGATCATCCTGCTTTCGGTCTGGACCCAGATCTTGCGTCAGACGGAAGCCTCAGCCAGACGCTGATGCACTGTGTCCAGGACCCTGAGGCTTGGCATGCCATCATCCCTGCAGGCAGTGTTCCAGCGGCCTGCAGGCGATCGCGGACGTGGCGGCCGCCATCAAGGCAGGCTACTATGACATCGGCATCGCGGCCGGGCTGGAGAGCATGACGCTCAACCCGATGGCCTGGAAGGCGGGCGTCAACCCGCGCGTGGCCGAGCTCGAGTCGGCCGCCAACTGCATGCTGCCCATGGGTGAGCCGCTCTGCAGGCCCCCCCCCAGCATCTGTGTATCTCGGCGCTCTGGGGCCTGCCCTTGTCGTCCAGACTGCCTTCCTTGAAAGCAACATGCCGTTCTTGAAAGCAACATGAACGGTGTTGCATGAGGTCGCCGTTGAGACTGAAAGTGCGCATGGCGCTGCTGCGCACAGGCGTGACGTCGGAGAATGTGGCCGCCAAGTTCGGCGTCGACCGCGAGACGCAGGACAAGTTTGCCGCCCGCAGCCACGCGCTGGCCGCCGCCGCGCGCCGCGAGGGCCGCTTCAAGGCCGAGATCGTGCCGGTGCCAACGACCTGGAAGGACCCGGCCAGCGGCGAGGAGAAGCGCGTCGTGATCGCCGAGGACGACGGCATTCGCGAGGGCGTCTCGACCTCGCAGCTCGCCAAGCTGCCGGCCGTCTTCAAGAAGGGCGGCAGCACGACCGCCGGCAACTCCTCCCAGGTCAGCGACGGCGCCTCGGCCGTGCTGCTGATGACGCGGCGCGAGGCGGCGCGCCGCGGGCTGCCTGTCATGGCCACCTTCCGCAGCTTTGCCGCCGTCGGCGTCGACCCGGCCATCATGGGCATCGGGCCGAGCGTCGCCATCCCGGCCGCGCTGCGCAAGGCCGGCCTCGCCGTCGACGACATCGACCTCTTCGAGCTCAACGAGGCCTTCGCGTCGCAGGCGCGCCGCCGCCGCCGCCGCCGCCACTTCCCCGCCGCCGCCCGCCCATGACGCTGACATGCGGCCGGCGCCGCGCACAGGCGACCTACTGCTGCGAGAAGCTGGGCCTGGACGAGAAGCGGGTCAACGTGAACGGCGGCGCGATCGCGCTCGGCCACCCACTGGGCGCGACGGGCGCGCGGTGCACGGCGACGCTGCTGCACGAGATGGCGCGGCGCGGGCCAGCCGCGCGCTTCGGCGTCGTCTCCATGTGCATCGGCTCCGGCATGGGCGCCGCCGCCGTGTTCGAGCAGAACGGGCAGGAGGACGGCCTGTCCACCGCCCGCCGCATCGACCGCCAGACCTTCCTCTCGCCGGACGCCACCGTCTGAGAGTCGCCGCACGCTTCTAGGTGCTTGTCCGCACGCGGGTGCCTTGCTCCCGCGTGCGTGTTGTGTGTGTGCCCCATCGTAGAGGCGTGCTCGTGTGCAAGAGCCGGACAGTAGCGCTAGGAGCTGTCGTGTAACACAGCCAATCGCGGCCCGTCAGGCCGATGAAGGGACTCACTCCGCTGCAAGCCTATGCTCTCGAATCCAGCACCCCACCCCCACAGAGTCCACGCATCGCTCAGGCAGCTCACTGGTGGTAGAGCCGCGAGCCGAGGCCGTTCTGGTAGCCGGCCCAGCCGGGCGGCGGCTGCAGGCCGCTGCCGCCTTGTTGGCTGCCGCCCGCGCTGCCGTACCCCGGCGCCTGCTGCACCTCCGGCAGGCCCCAGGACGCCTGCTGCTGCCCGCCTAGGCTGCCGGTGTCGTACTGCTGCGCCCAGGACGGCTGGCCGGCGGGAGCCTGGCTGGAGGCGTAGCCCGGCGGCAGCCCATAGTCCAGCGCGGACCGCATGCCCTGCGCTTGCAAGTATCCCCGATCAGTCACTGGCGCACGCCACCAAGGACAGCAAAGCACAGAGCCGGGCT
>BHFV01000082.1:0-21781 GCA_003568905.1 Trebouxiophyceae sp. KSI-1 | reverse complement strand
GGCCCATCCATCGCACCCTGTGACACCCCCACAGCCCGGCAACCTGCAGAAAAGCAGAGCAACGCGCCTGCGAGTAAGCGCTGGGCGGCTGCAGGCCCAGGCCGGCAGAGACGCCTTGGGAGACCGCTCGGCTGGCTGCGGGCGGCGGCATCTGCGTGGAGGCGTATGGGCTGGCATAGAGGCCGTTGCTGGCCTGCTGCCGCCCGCCCGCCAGCGACTCCAGCGGGTCCCCTGATCCGCGCCCGTAGCTGCCGTAGCTGCCGTGCGCGGCGCCGGGGCCGTTGCTGGATGGCACAGCGTTCGCCCACAGCTCCTGCGGCGCGCGGCGGCCGGTTTCGGTGCCCCGGTGTGTAGAAAACTTCCTGTGACACTGGTGCTGAACCACATTCACTGGAGCCAGGTGCGCCGGCAGCACTAGGAGCACGGTTTGAACGGGCAGCCCTTTCGTGCCATGCCAACTGCCCAAGCTCCCTGTGCCCACTCACTTCCTTTGACCTCGCATCCCAGCCGCTGACGCGAGCTGCTCTCGCGACGCTGAAAGTCTGGGGGCAATGTGGAGGGGCCTCAAGCGGAGGGAGAGCGCGCCTGCAGCGCGTCCGGAACAGCGTCGGCGTCCTGCCGTCGGCCGGCCCACAGCGCGCCGCCGCCGCCGCCGCCGCCCGAGCCGTGCGCCGACTGCGGCTGCGCCCACAGCTCGCCGCCGCGGCGCTTGTCCGGCGAGGGCCCCAGGTCCAGCCCCAGCGCGGCCGCCACGCCCGACTGCAGCCAGAGCGAGCCGGCCTCCTCCGGCTGCCGCCCGGCCTGCAGCCCGCCGTTGGGCAGCGCCTCCCGCTGGCTCGGCTGCGCCTGCGGCTCCGAGCCGCCGCCGGCGCCGGCCTGCAGGTGGGCCGCCAGGCGGGCGGCGCCCTCGCGGCTGCTGAGCGCGCCGGCCTGCACCGCCTGCACACGGGCACCCCGTCCCCCCGTCGGGCCGCAGCGCTCCCGGGCTGCCACACTGCAGCGGCGCCGGGCCGTTGCCGGCCGCTGCAGCAGGGCGGGGCTGCTGCACTGCGCCCGCGGCCTGCCGCAAACCTCCCCGGCAGCGACCGTGCGAGGGCCTGCTCGAGGCTGGCCACATGCGCGCCTCCTCGTGCGGAGCAGCTGCGCCCGGGAGTTTGGGCCGAAAGCGGACGCAGGCACCTGCTGGACGGACTGCCGCAGCGCGGCGCCCTTGGCGTCCCGTGGGGGCGCCCCCGGCGCCAGCAGCAGGCTCCACAGCAGCTCGGTCGGCAGCTTGCGCAGCGGCGCTGCCGCCTGGCGCCGCGGTTGCCTCGACGGCAGCGGGACGGGCTGCGGCGGCCGGGTCGCCCGCGGTGGGCTGGGCGGCGCCGCAGCGGCTGGCAGGCCTGCGGCCGCAGCATGCGAGCAAGCCAGTCAGGCCCCTGCCACTCTGAATCCACTGGCTGCCGAGGCCACATGGCCCTGCTCCAAGCCCGCATGCCAGGCAGCCCCCAGTGCCAGGCTGCCTGAAGCCTTCTCGGCACTTGCTGCGCCAGGGCCGCGGCTGAGGCTGCCTGAAGCGTTTGGGCGGGGCCTCACTCGCTGCTGGTTGGGAGCCGGCCGGCAGCTGCACGCCCAGCTCCGGCCACTTGGTGGGCGAGGGGGGCGGTGGGCGGCCGGCGGCTGCTCCTGTCGCGGCCTGCGGCTGCACGCCCCAGGCGGGCGCCCGGCCGGCCGCCGGCCCCGCGTCGCCATGCCGCTCCTCTGCTGCTGCTGCTGCCGGCGCCGCCTGCTGCAAGGCACACACATGCAGCCGCTCGGACACTACCACTCGGACGGGCTGGCCGAATCTCTGCACCAGAGTCGCTAAGGCAAGAGTCCAGTCGCCGGGAGCAGGGCAGGCGCAGTAAGACCCCAAGGAGCAGGCAGAAAGGGCGCCCCGTCGGCAGGCAGGGCAGCGGGCATGCGAAGGCTTGCCTGCAGAGCGACGTCGGGAGGCTCGGGCGCCGCTCTGGGCGGCTCTGGGGCCGCTGCCTGGCCGCGAGCTGTCCGCGCGGATGCCAGCCCCGGCCGGTCCTGCGGCTGCTTGGCCGGCAGCGGCAGCACGAGCGGCGCGGGCTTGGAGGCGTCCGCGGAGCGCACGCGACGGCCTGGAGGGCTGGCCCCGGGCGCCGCCTGCCCCGAGCCTGCAGGCAGAGGGGCGACTCAGGCAGGCCCGTGCAGACCGCGGCGCCTGCCAGGTGGGGCCTGGAAACACCGCTGCTGCGAGCCGGAGGTGAAGTCCCGAGAGTGCAAGGCGTGATGCAAATGTGAAGCCTCCTGTGGCAGCCTGCTGCGCCGGCACACTGACGCAGACTTGTAAGAATCGCGGCGTGGAAGGCACCTGGCGAGCGCGCAGGGCTGGGCAGCCCGTTCTCGGTGCCTCGCCCGCCCCGCCTGACCGGCGTCGCCTTGGCTTTGGCATCGGAGCGCTGGCCGGCCACCGCCTGGGTACCATACTCCGTGCGGCAGCCGGGGCACTGGTTGTTGTTCTCGAGCTGCAGGCGCTGGTAGCAGAATGCGCAGACCTGGTACCTGCGGCCGTTGCAGCATGCCAGCGAATCAGCAGTGCCCACCCCGCTGCGAGCACGGTACTGGGGTCATACATGCCAGACAGGCGGAGGAAGACATGCTACGACATCCACGCACGGCATAGGGAGCAGTGGCTGGCAGCAGCGCGCTCACCCGCAGGCACACGGGAACCAATCCTGCTCATGGGCGTCCAGTGGCTCGATGCACAGCGGGCAAACGGGCGCCTCCTGCAGGCAGGGAGGCGCAGATCAAGTGTGCCTGACTCGCATCGCTGGCAGCCCCGCTGGCGCGCAGCAGAGTCATCGAGCCGCCTGCTCGCACGGCGGCCCCGAGACTGCTTCCGTTCTCGTCGGGTCCCGACGGCTGTCCCGCACAATGCGAGGCGACTTTCCGGCTACGTTGCAGCCCGGCTGCCGTCTCAGCCCCTCTGATGCACCAGCAGGCCGCGTAAATTTGTTACGTCGCTGCCCAGCAAAGAAGCCTAGATGGGCGCACGCCTGGAAGACCAGGCTCGATACTGCCGCCAGATCCCAGTAGTTTGCCTGCTTTGCAGCTGCAGACGGGCGCCTGGGAAGCATCAACCGGAATGATGCTTCTCGCTCACCTCGTTCTCGACGCGGGGCTGCTGGGCCTGCCGCGCCAGCCCCTTGCCTCGCGCCATCCACTCCGCAACCGACGCCTCGGCGCGGCATCAAATGCGGTAAAGCTTCGTTTCGAGCCTCGAGTGCCCGCCGCTCGAATTGGCACGCGGCCAGGCTGGGCAGCGTTTGTATGCAAGCGTGGTCGAGCGAGTGAGAGTGACCGCAGGCAGGCAGAGGCGCCTGCCTCCCTTTACATTGGCGCAGTGCTGGCTCCCTCCACACATCATAGTGTACATGCGCTCGCACACTCTGCTGAAATACAGGGGCGCGCGTGGGGCTGCAAACACGTGGGGGGGCGCAAAACTCGTGCACATCTCCGCAGAGCAGTCAAAAGCAAGCGCGCAGTCACCCGCTCAATCAAATTCTCGCTTCGTGGCAACCGCGAAGAAGGCAGGTCGGCGCTCACGGCTGGGCTCGGTTGGTAGACCGTTCCGTTGCTTGCAGCAGCGCCGCCATCATCGCCTCTGCAGCAGGACTCCCCGCCATTCAGGTGCCGTCCCTGGTGCCCCTCCTGTCCCTGACATCCAGCCTTCTTGTTCCAAGTGGCAACCAAAACCGGCGGGAGGGACCTTGAAGGCAGCAACAGGCAGCGAATGAGCAGCAGCAGCAGCAGCAGGACAGGCGAGGCGCCTCACCGCCGTTTGCACGCCGCCGACCTGCCGTCGCCCGCAGGCCGCCCGCGCCGCCCGTTAAGCGCGAGGGCGTCGCCGTGTAGCCCGGCTGCTGCTGGACAGGCTCCCCATACAGCGCATAAAACTCCGCAGCAGGCTGCACGGGGCTCGCCAGCCCGCGGGTGAGCGCCACCGCCTCAGCATTAAACTCCTCCATGCTGTAAGCTGTCCCTGGTTCTGCTGCCAGCTGCTGCGCCTCCAAAGCCGTCGAGGGAGGGGCAGCAGCAGCGGACTGCTGGCCTGCAGGCTTCCTAGCGGCGGGCTTGGCAGCCTTCAGGGGAGCCCGCTGCATGGGGGGGGTCCATGCCCTCTTGGACCTGCAGGCACGGGCACGGCGGGCTCAAGAAGCAGCTCCTCTGCATTGACCGGTGCGCAGACGGGCCCGAATCTCGCAGGCCCCAACACCTCTCAGCATGCGGATGTGGCAGGCCCCGCACAAGCGGTGGCCCAGTGGCGCGACAGGGGAGGCCTGGAGCCACGCACCTCCTGCGCTGCGGCGCCACCATGACCGTCGCGGATTGTGACTTTGCCTGAGCCGGCCTGCTGGGCGCGGCAGCCGCCTGGCTTGCCGGCTGCGCCAAAGCTGCGCCGGCAGCCTCCTGGCTGCTGGCCAGTGCAGGCTCGCTGGCGGGCAGCTGCGGGGCGCCAAACACCTGGACCTCGCTGCGATCGACGCCCAGCTGGTCCGCGTGCGCCTGCCACAGCAGCTGAGAGTCAGTCGACCTCTGGGTTCGGCGCATGCGAGCTGCGCTGTTTGTGCCACGGCTTTGAAGGCGGGGACACGGTTCCTGTGCCGTGCTGCATGCCTCCTGCCTACCCTTGGCTACGCAGGGTGCGTGCAAGTTGCAGGATACGGTGGCCGCGGACACCGCAGCAGCACCTCACAGCTCTGAAGACACGAAAGCGAGGTGGAGACTCGGGCCAGCAGGGGACAGAGGCGCGCCTGCAGGCGCGGCTGCAGCGAGGAGAGGCGCGTGTCGGCATTGACTTCCGCAACCGCTGTCCGCAGCGCGCGCTCGGGGGCGACCACGACCACCAGCTGCTTGGCGCGGGTCAGCGCCGTGTACAGCAGCTTGCGCGTGAGCAGCGGCCGGTGCGCGGTGGCCAGCATGAGCACGACGACGGGCGACTCGCCGCCCTGCGCCTTGTGCACCGTCGTCGCCCACGCCATGTCCAGCTCCCACAGCGCGGAGGCGCGATACTCTACGCTCTTGGTCTTGTGGCCTGCGAGAACCATCGTGACTGGCTGATCATGGGGCAGCCGGGCGGTGAACTGAACGTGGCGGTGAGCGGGCGGCGGTCGATCTCGCACCCTGGTGGATGCGGACAAAGTCGGTCTCCGGGAACTCGACGGTCACACGCCTCTCCTCGGGACTGACGTCCGTGATGAAGCCCGGGTCGCCGTTGAACACCTCGCGCTCGTAGTTGTTCACCACTTGCACGACGCGGTCGCGCAGGCGGAAGACGGGGCCGCCGGGCCGCGCGGTCGCGCCGCGCGCCACCTCCGGCGCGTCGGACTGCGCCGGATTGAGCAGCGTCTGCAGCTGCAGGTTCATCGCCTCCACGCCCGCTGGGCCGCGCCGCATGGGCGCGAGCACCTGCGCGACGCACAGAAAGAGATCAGCCGATCGGCGGCCGCCGGCGCATCCGCCCGGGGGGCCTTGCCGAAAGCAACATACGCGCTGCTGAGCCAACGCTGAGCCGAGCAGAGGAAGCATACCTGGACGTCGGTGGCCAGGTTGAAGCCGAGCGGGCGGATGTAGTTGCACAGCACCTTGAGCACGAGACCCTGCAGCACCTCGCCGCTGGGGCTGCCCTCCGGCCGCACCCACAGCGCATCGCTCAGCGGCTTGCCGTGGTGCTCCGCCTGCACCAGGCGACCAGAATCAGCCAGCCAGCCTAGCAGCAACGCATCTACTAGGCGCATCTCCTCCCCTTCTCAGTTCAAGCAGGCCGGGCTGGAGGGAGCGCGCCTGCAGCGCGGCGGGCGGCAGCGAGGCCAGCCGCGGCAGCGCGCCCTGCTGCACCGCGTGGGCCGCCGTGACGATGGCGCTCTGCTGCGCCTGGCGGAAGATCTCGCGCAGATCAATCACCGGGATCACGCCCGACCGGATGGCGGCCGCCAGCACGGTACCCGGGCCGACCGGCGGCAGCTGGTCCACGTCGCCTGCAGGCGGCAGGGAGAGGGTTCAGGCAAGGCAGCAGCAAGGAGCAAGCAGCGCTTGAGCCCTTGGCTCTGGATGTCACAAGCAAGAGCAGGAACTCTGCTCAAGCTCAGCACAAGACTCCAGACTGGGGCGGGGGCATGGCCCCAGATTCAGCACTGGACAGCGGCATGGAAAGCAGCCGCCTGCTGCGGCGGCGGGAGCAGACGGCTTTCATGCACCACGGGTGCATCCGCACAGGGGGTGCGGCGGCCTGACGGACGCAACATGGCATAGCGTACGAAAGCAGAAGGCAGCGATGGCGGAAAGCGATCGCACGGGGAGCAGCAGCAGCAGCAGCAGCATGCAGCCAGGATGGGAGGCGCACCGACGAGCACCAGCTGGCAGTTGGGCGGCAGCGCCTCCAGCAGGGCGGCCGCCAGGCTCACGTCCAGCATGGCCGCCTCGTCGACCAGCACAGCCTCGACCGGCAGCGGGTTGGACCTGTCGAGTAGGAAAAGGCTCATTGTCCGGCCAAACTTTGCCGCCGCCGCTGTTTTGTAGCCCTTGTTGTTCGGGTAGTAGGCTCCGATGCATGAGAAGAGAACAAGGCAGAGGCAAGAGCAGAGCCAGGCGCGGGCATGCCGCGGCAAGCGGCATGTGGCCGCCAAGAGCGAGCCAGGGGAGCAGGTGGGTCAGCCAAAATTGAGGCGTGAGCGCAGACACGGGCAAAGAAAGCCAGCAAGAGGGCGAGGCCAGGGGCAGAGCAGGAAGCCGCGGAGACGGGTGGACGCTGCCAGGGCGCAGGCGCGCTGCATGCAGAGGGGCGGAGTGGGGTTGGGAGGGCCCACTTGTCAAAGGTGTAGCTGCCCTCCAGCTCCTCCTCGGCCTCGTCAGCCGGCGGGCCGCCCGGGCGCCGCCCGCCGCCGGCAGCCTTGTACTGCAGCAGGCGGTGGATGGTGCAGGAGGGGACGCCCGCCATCTCCTGCAGCCGCTGGCTCGCGCGGCCTGCGGGCGCGGCCCGATGTAAGGCCGGGCTTGCGTGAGGGCGGCAGGATCCCCTGCGCGTGTGCCCCCAGCACTGGCGAGCTGTCATGCCAGTCTTGCAGCGGCCGAGCTGCTGCAGCAGGCGGGCTGCGACTGGCTGCTTGCCGACGCAGGCGGCCGGCAGCCCCGACCGAAGCGCGGCAATCCAGCGGGTGCGTCGGAGCTGGCAGGGAAAGCTGCACGGCATGGCGGCGCATGCAGCTGGAGCAGGACAGTGCAGACCACGCGGATGCTGCAGCGAGCCGCTGCCGCCTGTGACAGCAGGGGGAGGTGTGTCTCACCCGTGGGCGCTGCCAGCCGCACCTCCCGCTTCATCGCGCTCCACAGCTTGACGATGGTCGCGGTCGTGTAGGTCTTGCCGCAGCCGGGCCCGCCCGTAAGCACCAGCACGGGCGCGGTGCTGGCCGCCCGCACCGCCGCACGCTGCCCCTCCGACAGCTTGATGCCTGCGCAGCAGCAGCCGAGGGGGCCTGGCTGCTTTTGCCACCAAAGGCGGCAGGCGGGGAGGCTTGAGGCCGCGCTGTGCTGCTGGCAGCTCGCAGTTTCTGGGGCTTGCAGGCATGGCACGGGCACTGACCCTTGCAAGATAGCTTGCGCTTGGCGAGCAGCCTGCCAGCAGCGGACATGAAGTCACTCCCATCCCACCCACAGGCAGCTGGGCCGCGCCCCCAGCGCAGGCGGGCGGCAGGCAGCCCACCGCAGCAGGCTGCCCAGGAGGGGGGGTTCTAAAAGCCGCTCAAATGGGGTGCCGCTCACCGGTCGTCTTTTCGTTCTTGGAGATCCAGGACTCGATCTTGGCCTGCGGGTTGCGGCCGCCCACCCGCACCGGCTGCCGCTTCGCCAGCCGCGCGAGCTCCCGCGCGACGCGCACCTCGGCCGAGTGCATGTCCGCGTGGTAGCAGCGCTCGCCGCCGCCCCAGGGGCCCGCCGCGGGCGCCGGGCGGCGCGCGGCCGCGGCGGCGGCGGCCGCCGCCTCCGCACACCAGTTGGGCGGCACCTCGACGCCCGGCACGGGGCTCGCCCAGGCCGGCTCTGCGGGCGCCGCGCGGCTCTCGTCAGGCTTGCGCTTGGGGAAGTGGGAAGGCGCGAGCAGAATGGCACGAAGCGAACGCGCGCGCCGTGCCTGCTGCTTGCAAGTCCTGGCAGCGCAGAAGCAGAGGGGAAAAGGCCTGCCGCTGCGGGGAAAGGCCCCATGCGAGGCTTCGGCGCAGGGGACAGCAGCATGCCCGGCAACGCTCTGCTGCCCCCGGGCACAGCTTGTTGGCGGCTGCGGAGGAGGCTGGGCGGCGCACTGCGGCGCGGGTTGGCGTCCCAGTTCCTCTTGATGTCCGCGGCCAAGTGTTGCGGCAGGACAGTCGCCAGCTCGCGCGCCGCGTCCGGGGCGTCCAGCAGGCCGACGACGCCGGAGCCCCAGCGCGCGACCATCGCCTGGGCGCGCTTCGGCCCGACGCCCGGGATGCGGCCGGTCAGGTAGCTGCGCAACGCCGCCTCGACGGCCGGGACGGTGCCTGCGCGGGCAGCGCCAGGCTGTCTGCAAAGCCTCCAGCTTTGCACGCAGATAATGTGCTCGTCTTTTGACGCTCGTTGCGATCACAGCTCTGCGACCTTACCTTTTGCTCGGCACAATTCTGATTTTGAGCGCGGCGGTGCTCTCGGCTGGGCTGGCGGAATGACGCCCCCTTCCCTCCTGGATCCTGGCAGCAGGAGGAGCTGGGTGCAGCGACTGAGCCCTCGAATGCAGGAGCTGCAGCCGGACTGCTGGGCTGCCTGCAGCAGAGGGCTGCGGAGCATGCAGTGCGAGGGCTGCCTGCGGTATGGGCAGCGGGCCGCGACAGCTGCTTCTGGCGCCAGGAGCCGTGCGGCAAGGCAGGCGAGTCGCCTCGGGTCGAGCCAAGCCACTGCGGCATGCATGGCCAGCCTCCCAGGGGGCGGGCGGGCGGCAAAGGGGGGCTTTCGGAGGCGCACTCTCCGCGTCTGCGTCGGCCTCGCTGGCGGCCGAAGAGATGGCGCCGCTCTCGATCACGATGTCGCCGGCGCCCACAAGGTAGCGAGCCACGCCCGACAGGTCCCGGCTGTGGTAGGGCATGCCTGGCGGGAGGGGGGCAGGCGGCATGGCTGCGGTCAGCCCACTGGCCGACCGACAGCAGCCGGCTGCCACGGCTTGTGGAGCGCCGCAAGCACTCTCGGGCAGAACAGGGCAAGCTGGGCACCCAGCTTGCCTCATTATTACGCCGAAAGGCATGTAATTAATTAATTAATTAATCAATCTCAATCTTTTAATCACAATATTTTAAATTTAATTCTCAGACAGAGGCTGCACCGGCTCCAGCTGGCAGCCGGGATCGCCCGCAGACAGCAGCCTTCCCAGCCTGCTGCGGCGCGCAGGAAATTCCTGGCGTCGCCCCCCTGCTGCAGGGCGCACCCGAGGCGTTGAGCAGCGCCAGCGCCTTGGCCTGCAGCTCCTCCCAGGTCAGGAAGGTGTGCCCCCGCCGGCGCGCGCCCTCCAGCAGGACCTCGCACAGCGCGATGCCCGCGCGGGAGGGGGCCTGCGGGTCCGCGCCCAGCCGGCCGGCCACCTGCTCCGCCATCCTGTGTGGCCGTCGAGCGGCAGCCTCAGCCCCTGCTAACGAGATGGCTTGGACAGGGGGGGTTGAGGGGATCTGCGATCCTGGCTGACGTCCGAATGCAGGGACGACGGATCAGCCGTTGACAGTCACAAAGGTAGAGATCAGAATGTCGGGCTCCCCCCTTCGCAATGGGCGGGGACAGAGCTGCCGACCCCCAAACTCGCGGGCGACATCAAGGGTGCACGTTCCTGGCTGGCTGACGTTCAAACGCAGAGACCCGCTGAGTCTCGGGGGTGTGAAACGCCTGGCATGGAGGCGGAGAGATCGGAGGGAGCGCCTTCTCAGCAACGGCCACAGACACGAGGCAGCTGGCAAGCCCAAGAAGACGAAAGCACGGCCAGAATGATCCCAGACTCGGCAGGAGTTACCCTCGGCGGCTCTTCCCCGCCCAGCCCTGCCGCATCACAGCCTCGCAGCCGCGTCCCAACAGTCGCGAGTGTGACCGACGCTGCGCTGTCGGAGGAACCGCGTCCGTAACTGCTGGCGGGGGGGAGGGGGAGTCGCGCCTGAGGTCGATGCCCTTGACCTGGTGCAGCGCCGCGTACGCGTCCCGCGTCAGTGCGTCCCGCGTCGCCTCGCCGTGGCGCGCGACCACCCGCTGCACGACCGCGCCCCGCAGGCCCAGGCTCTCCAGGAAGGCGGCCGCCTCCCGCCGCCCTGCGGAACCCAAGCGCTGAGTGTGTCAGCTGCGGGTCCGGACGAGGGTGCAGGCGCAGCGCTGCCTGCCACAACCGCACGAGACAGCTGTGGGTGAAGAGGGCGATTCAAATGCACCGCTCCAAACACTCCCTGCCCCAGCCAGCGGGCTCGGCGACTGGGCGATTGCCGGCGCTGCGACGCCATCCCAGCGGCATCCTCCCAGGCCTCAGGCGCCTCCCAGCATCCGACATCCAGGAGCGGCAGGCTCCCCGGTGCCCGCAGCAGCAGGGGGGGGCTGCTGGCGTGCGCACCGCGGCTGCTGTCCCAGGCCTGCTTGATGCGCTCGGCCGTCTTGGCGCCGACGCCCTTGACGGCGGCCAGCTGCCGCACGGCGTCGGGCGCGTCCATGACTGCCTCCAGCCGGCTGCCAAAGTGGTCTGCCAGCCGGCCGGCGGTGACCGGGCCCACGCCCGGCAGCCCGGCGCCGGCCAGCAGTCCCATCGCGGCCTCGCGGGCGCTCTGCTCGAAGACTGTCACCTCATCCACCTGCAATAGCAGGGGCACGCCTCAGCCAGGGCTGCAGTGCGAGTGTTGGGGGTCGCACACAGCGCCAGGTGTGGGGAGCCTCAGCTCGCACCCCCCTTCTGAGCTGTGGCTGCACAGCTGCCCGATGCACTTGGCCTGGTGTGGCCGCTGTACGTGCGCGAGGCGAGCTGCTCTGCCAGCGAGCAGCCTGGCAGGCCAAAGGGGAGGGCAAGTGGGGGCCTCGCCTGCAGCTGGTGGCCGTACTTGGCGTGGCGCGTCCACACGCCCTGCAGCCGCACGCGCTGCCCCAGCAGCAGCTGCTTGCCGGTCGCGACCGCCGTCACGATGCCCTTTCGCTGCATGCGCTCAGCCGGCACCTCTCCCGCGGACACCTGCCGAAGGAAGGGCGTCTAAATCTTCAAGGGGCCTCAGGGAGAGCTGGCTCTGCCGGGGGGCTCTGTGGGCAAGGAGCCCTGCGCTGCGCACTGCTGCGGCTCCAAACAGGCGGCGGCGCAGCGCAGGCGGCTGCCTTGCGTCGATGCAGCGGCAGCCTGTGGGAGGCTCCCGAGTGCACACGCGCGCTCCAGGCAGCACGCCTGGCGGGGCCCGTGTCTCGTGGACGCCCTAGACTGCTGGCTGGCAAGACGCAGACAGCCTGGCTGACGCCATCTCCCCCCCTCCAACAAGGAGGCGGCATGCCTTGATCTTGGCGACCAGGTAGCCGGAGGTCTTGTTCTGCATGGTGATGGTCTTCACGGTCCCCTCCACCGCGGCATACTCGCCCCGCTGCAGCGGCGGCGGCTGGACAGGCCCCGGAGACGGCAGCTGCTGCTGCTGTTGTCGCCGCCACGCCGGCCTGCGGCCATGAGATGAGGTCAGCATGGCCAGCCTCCCTGTGGCAGTGCACAGAAAGAGCAGTCGGAGAATTTTCAGGCGGGACGGAGAAGGGCGCACTGGCCGTTTGGTCGAGGGGCCTGTTGCAGCATGTGCAGACCGGCTGGCACGCCCACCGCCAACTGCTGCTGCGGCGCGGGCGGCCGAACCAGGGTGCTGGAGGCCGCCGCCGACCGCACGTCCTGCCGCTGGCCGCCAGCCTTGCCCGGTGCGTGCAGCGCCGGCCTGTGGTGCCCAGCCCCTCCGCTGCCTTGCTGCCCGTTGCCGCGAGCTGCAGGCGTTGGTCCCACGAGTGCGGCAGCTGCGGGCACAGCAGGCATAGTGTCAATACGGCGCTCTGTTGCAGAAAGGACCCGCTGAGAGGGGGGATGCGACGGCGGCGCACTGTGCAGCCTGCGCCCCGTGAAGGGCGGCAGGCGCGGCGTGGGCGGCAGCAGCCGGGCGCTCTGCGTCGCCGGCGCGCCCTGCACGCTCAAGCGCCCCAGCGGGAGGCCTGGGACCGGCCGGACCCCTCCGAGCGGCGCCACAACGGGACCCATCAGCACGGGCTCTGAGATGCTGCGGCCGCCTCGCTCAGCGGACGCCACCAGGTCCAAAAGCCGCCTGCAAGCGCAGTGGAGGCGCAGGGTGTGAGTGCGTGCAGCCTGGCTCGGCGCGTCCCTTGGTCTCCGGTAAAGCGAGTGCCGGCGCGGGCCAAGGCTCCCGCCTGACTTGCCGAGCCAGCGGCCCACTCCGAGACGGCAATTCGGCATGTGGGCGCTCCGATGCGGTGAGAGGGGTGCCCAGAAGCGTTCCGGAGGCGGCGGCCGAGGGGAACTGACCTTGCCGTTCGGCGGGCCGCCATCCATCAGGTCCAGCGGCGCTCTGCGGCAGCCCTGGCTGTCAACCGGGCCTACAAATCTCTTGCAATGCGCCGGGGTGGCGCATCTTGTGCGCTTCTGGGAATTCCGGGGGTGCCCGTGATGCAAAGGATGGTGAGCTGGATCTGCGAAAAGCAGCCCGGTAAGCCGGTGCCAGGCTGCTGGCGAGCCCCTCGTGTTTCGGTAGTGGGAATCCGCAGTGCTTGACCCGTGACTGGTAAAATCCGCGCCGGAAGGTTGAAGGTTTGCCCCACTGTGTCTCGCATTTTAGGTGTCCCGCAGTTCCGTGCGGCACAGGAACTCGGCGTCGATCAGGTCTTCCACACCGCGAGACTGTTGCTCTGGTCCCGGAGTCGTGATGGGAGCGGTCTGCAGCTGCTGCGGAGGAGGCGGGGGCAGCACCGGCGGTGACACATACAGCAGCTTTAGGTGTGCCTGCAGACCACATTTTGGCCCGGAGGGAGCCTGCAGCTCGGACTTTAGCTTTAGGTCGTTTTCCATGCCGGATGTCTAACCAAGCGCCGATGGTTTCGTGCACTCTGTCCTGCAAAATCTTCGCAAAAGCGCACGGTGGGCATCAGCTGCAGCGGAGCCTAGCCGGAATTCATTTGGTTCACAAGGGCAGATGTCTTGCCATCTTCACGGCCTGGGCCCGCCCAGTGTGGCACCGACGCCCGCAGGACGCACGCGGCGCCGCCGACAGAGGCGGATCTGGAAGCCCGGCAGCGTGCGGCTGAAGCGGTGCGCCGTTTTTCGCCTCAGCTTGCTGCCACGCTAGCCTTCCCTTTGTGTTCAGTCTGGCACCTTGCGGCGCAACTCACATCACACACCGGCTGCCAGAGATACACACGTTGCCCCTGCATCAGCTGAGCGCAGAAGTTTCTTGGTATGCGAGGCCATTCCAAGCTCGGTGTGGCCCGCAGGCTGAGGCGCGCCAGGCCAAGTTTGAGGCGACACCAGGCGGCAGGGCAGCAAAGAAGGCGGTGGCGGCAGTGGCAAAGGAGCGGGAGGCAGACGCGGCTGCCGCCCGGCAAACGCAGGACAATGCACGCGACTGGCTCACTTGAGCGCACCTAGTTGTGTAGCAGGGCAGCGCCCAAACAGCTGCAGAAATTGTGTTCCTTTCTGGTTCCGCTTCCTTCTTGGTTTGCGAGATGCAAGGAGAAAACCAGCACACGAAGGATTGCCCCCTTCCCTCTCCGTCGTATGGCAATATTCACCATGCCGAGATGTCGCGCCCAAGGATCATGGTGGTCGTCCAGTTCAGGGCGACGTACAGCCGGTTGCGCATGGAGCCCAGCCTGTGCCACAGGAGGCCCCTCTCAGGGCCAACTGCCTTCCTTCTGCACCAGCTGGCGCCAAGGAGCCACCTAGACCACGAAAGGAGGGTTGGAAGGGGCAGTGAAACTGATTTGCATTGCCTGGCCTTCCAAAGCACAGGCGGCTGCATTCAAGCCGTGCAGCGGCATGCAACTCGGCCAGAAAGAGCGCTGCCCTCTTAGGCAGGGAGCAGGAGGTTCTGGGCTTGCCTGGTCAGGTAGGCAGATCGCCAGCTCAGCCAGGCCGTGACGCCTGTGATGGAAAACTGCCGGCGCGGGCTGTGGAGGTCCATGACTGCAGCCACACACACAGGCAGGCCCTTGGCGCCTCATCTCTCCACCTGCTCAGCTAGAGACAAGGGCCAGCCATGCAGAGTAGCAGGGGCGCGTAAAGCAGCAACAAATGTGGCAGATGTGCCAGGGCAGCCAGCAGCTGCGGCTCGTTTGTCTTTTGGAGAAGAACACACACTCAGTGATACTCACCTGCAGAGGTGCCTCCAACTGTGGCGAGTGCTCCCAGGCTGCGGTATTTGAAGGGCGGCTGCTCCTTGCCAGGACTGTTCAGGCACCTGGCCAGGTACTTGCCCTGCTGCTCCGCGACCTGTGGACCAGACCGACGGGGAACTCGGTCTTCCTCTCAGCATCGATGAGAGCAACTGCTATGGCTGCAAGGCATGCAGGCAAGCTGCAATGGCCCCCACAGCTGCCTCAGCAAAGGGTCCTCCTGGCAAGGCGGGACAGCAGCGGAGCAGTGGCAGCCTTGGCAGCCTTGCGGGCACGGCTGCTAGGCGGGCAGGCATGCGCACCTGGGCCAGCGCCGGCAGCGGCGCCTGCGTGTTGGCGCAGCAGTCGCCCAGCGCAAACACGTCAGGCGAGGCGCGCAGCTGCGGCTCTTCCTTGTCCTTGCCGTCGTCGCTGTGCTCCCCACCGCTGTCACCGCCCTCCGCCGGCTTGGAATCTGCGCCGGTGTGACCGGCTGCTGCCGCGTCGCTGCTGTCCTCGGCCTGCAGGGCAGCCAGGGCAGCTGAGTGGCCCATCAAAGGCTGCCGCGGCGGCACTGACTCTCTCAGCCTCAACAGAGGCCGCAGGGCAAGCTGCTAAAGTCCAGACCACCAGCACGCTCCAGGCAGTTCTCCCCCTCAGCGAGGCCTTTCGAGTTTCCCTCTACCGTCTGGCTCCTGCAGGCGGCTGCCACCTGGGGCGCGGGCGGCAGCAGGATCTGCAGCAAGTCGTTGACGGCCAGGCGGCCGCGGCCGGTCTTCGCAAAGGGTAGTGAGTCGATGAAAGGCGTTGGGCCGACTCCTGTCGACCACACGCACCTGCGCCCGCCTCAGCCAGGCTGTCAGCCCCTGCTGGCGCTCTCAAGCGAGGAGGCGGGGCCGGCAGGAGGGGGCGCACAGTCCAAAGGGGATGCGGTCGCCATCGGAGAGCACCACCTCTGTGGGCGTCACCTCACGCACCACGCCCTGCAAGCAGCCGGCAGCCAGGCGTTTTGAGCCGTCTGACATTGGGAGCAATGGCGAGATAATAGGAGGGGGAACAGCTCGCTCTTCTGACCTCTGTGCAGCTAGAGAGGGAGGCGCAGCGGAAGGGTGGCGGCCAGAGGAATTGGGCAGAGTGCGGCCTGTGTCAGACAGACGAGTCTAGAGGCACATGCCACCAGGCAAGGTTTGTGCCGACCAAGCAGGCGTTTCGCTTGCAAGACGGCCACCAGGCTCCGCCTGCAGCGGTAGTTGCACTCCAGAAAGCCCCCCCCCCCTCCCCAGGTGGTCAGGCGCACCTGGATCAAGTCCACGCCCCGCTTCAGCAGCTTCCTGGCAGCGTACTCGCGCAGCCGCCCGTCAAAAGAGCCCAGCAGCTCCTGTGCCTCCACCAGCGTGATCCTGCAGCAGCAGCGGCACTACCTCACTCGCCACACGGCTGCGCCTGCTGCTGCGCACACAAGGTCTACACCCACGTTGCCGCCAAGACATGTGTCCCAAGCGTGCTTTGCTCTCCTCGTGGCATGTGATGTTGCCCCACATGTGCCCATTCAGAGCCACCAGACGCGAGAGGGGCTGCTCACTTCATGTCCTTTGTCCTCAGTGGGTCGATCCTCCGCAGGTCGCTGGCCAGCAGGTCAGACAGCTCGCCCGCAAACTCCACCCCGGTGGGGCCGCCGCCCACGATAACCGTGTGCAGCAGGCGCTCGCGCTCTTGCCGCGGCCTGCCTGCATTTTTGGCCGGCATGGCAAGCTTAGGTGAGCTAAGGCCCCTGACTTTAGCGCTATGGAAGCCATCAGCCTTGGCTGAGGCGCAGCCATTGGCTGGCGCCTGACATGGTCAGCCGTGCAACTCCTGGCGGCGGTTTTTGGGCGAGGGCACAGGAGCGGAGGTTTTGCCTGGGATGTGCGCCTTCTGCCAGTTGCGGATGAGCTTGGCGCGAATTTCTGTCGCGTTGCGGATGTCCCGCAGGAAGTTGGCGTGCTGCTGGACGCCGGGGATGCCAAAGGTGGAGCCCTGCAGGCACGCACCTGGCAGCTCAGAGGATTCGGCTGCATGGCTGACCAAGCAGCCTTCAGCAGCTCTCTGTCTGGTGAGCGGCTAGTCTCTTCCAGCGGTGCTGCCGCCCTCTCTCTCTGAGAGCAGGTGAGGCAAACAGCCTGCTAACAGCCGCGCCCTGGCTCAACGCAGTGCAGCGCACGCGCACCAGCAGAGCAACGCATCCCTGCTGGTGGGCCGCCGGCACATCACACCTGAGAGCCTGTGGCGATGACAAGCTTGTCATATGGAACGGTGAAGCTGGCACCGGTGTCGTCTCTAGCCCGCACCAGTTTGGCCTCGTAGTCCACCGCCGTGGCCGAGGCGGCGTAGTACTTGTTGGTGAGCTGTCGAGTGGGGAACAGGAATCCGTCAGAGCCGCTGGAAGACAACAAGTGGCAGGCAGGCACTTTGGATGCAATGCCAGAATTAGGTTCAACGACTGCCTCCTTGCTGTGGATACGGCGGCAAAAGAAATGAGACACTCAAGTTTGGTGCTATGGGCTGAGCAGGGCTGCCCACCTGGCCCCTGAGCTGCGGCTGGATGCTGAGAACGGAGACCGCAACAGAGCGCGGCTCGACGGTGCCGACGCACACGGAGGCCAGCATGGGCGTGAACACCATGTGGTTGCGCGGGGAAATGACCTGCAGGTGCAAGGGAGAACTCGCCACTGCTTGCTGCCTGGGGGGCTACTGAGAGAGGCGGCAGGGAAGGAGAGCGCACAGTAAGGTCATACAGCCGCGTATCAATGTCGCGCGCCAGCCTTGCCGCGCCCCAGCCTGCACGGGAACGTCTCGATCGCTGGCCATTCGCGCTTCTGTGCGACATGCACATGCCGGGCTATGGAGCCAAAAACCCAGACATAACCACAGCGACGTATGCTTGGAAAGGAAGCTTCAAGCAACACAGCATGCTCAGTATTGAAAAGCGATCGAGGCCCGGGCAGAACTCGCCGGTTCCGAGCACGACAATCCTTTCACGGCTCGTGTGTAGGGGCGTTGAAAGCGGTTGCGATGCCACCACAGCCGTAGGAGCTGTAAAGTGCTTTACGCATTTCGTAGCGCTGCTGACATGCAGCAACTGCCCCGCTTCGACATCGCGCGATGATTTCCAAACTGCGGAACGGCCTGCACGAGCAATCAAAGAGCCGCGGAGCAGTCTGGAGGCTTGCATGTCTGCATCTAGCGTCACAAGTTGTGTTTACTTGCTGGCCAGGACTGCGAGTTCAAAAGTGGTTAAGCAACCTGAACCTGGCCGAGCGTTAAATGCGGTCCGCAGCGGCAGCGGCGGCGGCTGCGGGGGCTGCGGGGCCCGCCTCCAGCCATTTGTCAACCTGCCGTGCCAGGGCGGCGCACTTGCGCCGTAGCGCCTTGTCTGCACGCGCGGCGGCCTTGCGCTTGTCACTCAGCGCCTGCAGGTGCGCCTGCGACGCCCGCAGCGTGGCCGCCATGGCGCTTTCATAGCGCTCCAGCCGGCTGCCGAGCTCGCTGGCCCGGCGCTCGGCATCAACCAGCCTGCAGACAGCAGGAATTGTCGCGCTCGGGGCGGTCATCGTAGCAGCATGGCTAATAACAGGCTTGACAGTGGTGGGCGGGCGGGCTGGCTATCATGCATCTCGATGGCGAAGATGACAACATTCGGAGGACACACCGCGCAGCTGGAAGCTGCTCCAGCGCCTTGCAATGCTGCCTGAAGCGCTTGCGCAGCGCCTTAAAGCTGTTGAGGGCTGCCAACAGCTGCTCCCTAGCTCCCAGATTTTGCTGGCTGGCAGCCACGCCGAGCCGGCCCAGCGAGTGGCTGGGTTGCAGAGCGGCCTGCAGCAGCTCGATGCCCTGCACAGGCAGCCACCACGCATTCTTCAACCTCATGCGGCTTCATTGAACGTCCTCAGCCAGAGCTGGGGGTGAGGCAGGTTCTCACCTTGGCGGCCGCTGCAGCCATGGCGGTGTGCCCCTCCTTCTCTGCCGCCTGCGCCTTGCTCAGCGCCGCCTGCAGCTCCGTCGCCCGCTTGGGTGCCGCTTTTACCAGCAGCCTGCAGGTCACGTTCCAGTCAGGTCAGTTCAGGCACGGTGAATGTGACACAGGCAGGAGCAGCAGCAGCCGGAGGCGGCGCACTGCAGCTGCCAGAGCTTCTCGTGGTACTCCGAGTGGACGGCATCCAGCTGCTGCAGCTCCTGTTCGTACCGCTCGCTGTCCACAAGGTCCCTCACGCTCCGCAGCAGTGGCGCTTGCTGCTGGGCAGCCTGCTTCCCAGAGGCTCGTGCCATGCCAGCCTTTGGCGGCAGCACTGCGCCCTGAGGGGCTGTCGTCACAGCAGGCTGGCTGCCTGCAATGCTGGCGTCGGCTGTAGGCGCGGCAGCGCCAAGGACTGCTTCCTTTGCAGGTTGCCAGCTGGCAGCCTCCAGCTCAGAGACGATCGCGCTCCTGGCTGCCACCTCGGCCTCGAGGGCGGCCACCTGGCGTCGGGCCTGCTGCAGCTTTGCCTGGCTGCCGCGCTGCTCCTCCTGCAGCTGCTTGCCGAGCCTGGCCGCCCGCTGGCGCGTCTCGGACAGGCCGGCAATGCCTGCCTCAAGCTTTGCCGCTGCCTGGCCCAGCTGGCCCTGCACGCACCAGACAAACCGTGAGGGACGGTCTGAACTTTGCAGCAAACGGGTGAAAAAAGGACAGAAAGGGGGTAGAACCGTCAAGCCTTGAGAGTGCATAATCATGCCGGCAACGGCATTGAAGGCCTCGGCGCCGGCGGTCCTCAGTTGCTCCTCCAGGCCACTCACATGCTTCTGGATGGCCTCGAACTCTGCCTCGATGACCGCAGCGGCCTGCTCGAACTGCTCAAGAGAGGATGACACGGACGAATCGCTGTCGAGAGGAGCGTATTCGTCGCTGTCAAAGCTGCCTTCTGCCCCCGCTGCCGCGATACCCCATCGCCGACCTGGCTTGCTGCTGACGACCGGGCGGTGGCCGGCGGCGTGCGCACTGCGCACAGCATGGCTGTTGAGAAGCGACTGGACTGATCGGAAGCCGAGCCTGCACGCGTGCCTCAGAATATGCTGGTGGCTTTCAGATTGGTTGCCAGTGTGGGGCCATGACAACTCAGTAGCATTCTGATGAGAGAAAGGGCTTGCCTGTTGGCGTTCAAGCAGCTCCGCGGGCCCGGTGCCAGCGCCGATCTCAAGGACATGGCAGCTTTAGTTGTCGATTGGTGAGATGAAGCAGGAGCCGCCCGAGTGTATTTGCAGGATATCCCTTCGTCTCCCAGACTCGTGCACCTCTTGGCTCTTGGTGTCTTTGTTGGCAGGTTGTTTGCCAGCTGATTCTATGGATTAGGGCGTGGGTCTCGGCCCTTGGCCCCGCTCAGGTTCCCACATCGCCCAACTCAGGTTCTCACATCGCCCAACTTCATCATCCAACGATTTCGCCAACGATCATCGCCACTTCAAGGCGGCGGGAACCAACCCTGTAGCTGCTGCACTCCAACCGCGGCCGCCGCCGGCACCACCGCCGCCGGCGCCACCGGCGCAAGCCGGACACCCACGCCTCCACCTGCACGACAGACACCCAGCACTCAGTCTCATCCCTGCGAGAATAGTTGTCAACTCACTGCCAACGCTTTGGCCAGCACAGGCTGCCACTCACCTGGCAACTGCGGCGCCGAAGGCGTGCCGTTTGCAGCGACAGGGGGTAGCGGCTCTGCCGCCGGCCGGTCCCCTGCCAGCTCGGAGGCCGGCTTCGGCGCGGGGCAGCCCTCCACCGGCGGCGGCGGGAACCTAAACTCGGGACCTGCAGCGCCACATGCCCAGGTCAGCAGCACTGGTTGGCTGATTTCGGTACGGGTCCTGAGCCAGCAGCCCAGCAAGCTCTCCAGTGTATCATACCCAGGCAAGCGCCTGCCCTCTGCCAGCGGCCACTCAGCAGCCTGCCTGGCCTGTCGTGACCCCAGTTCAATGCCAGGGAGGGGGGCGCACCAAAGTTGACTGCCAGGCTGGCGCCCTCCGCCTGGCTCGGCAGCGTGTAGAGCGAGAGCGCCGGGTAGTAGGTGCCCTCGCAGATGTCCCTGCATTCAAAATTTGATTTTGAGAACAGACTCGGCAGGAGTCTGCAGCCCTTCTCGCCTGACAGCTCCCAACACTCGCTGGCATGGCGCAACCCAGGCAGGCCTCGCGAGCTTGCAATACGCTCGTCTCCTGGCCCCGCCCTGCTCGCAGGCGCTGGCGCAGAGCAAAGCCGCTGTCTGAACAGCATGCAGTCGCAGCGCCTTGGGCTCCTCCCGCTGTCTTTGCACAGCCGACGCCCTCCTCTGGATGGTGGCGGGGGCCCTGCCTGTAGGCGACGCCCTGCAGCACCCCGTTCTTGGCGAAAGCCACCACGCTGCCCGGCAGCGGCTGCGCAGGCTGGCCGGCCGGCTCGCCCTCCCCCGCCTGCCCGCCCGCCCTCAAGGCCACGATGTCCTGCACAGACAGCCGCCTGCCTCAGCCACACAGCTGGCAAGCGGCAGCACGGAAACCTGCCGCAGTCACGGCTGCCTCGCCCTAGCATGAACCTCGCTGTTTGGGGCCAGAAGCAGAGCGCTGGCGCGGGCAGGCTTCGAGCGAAGCTGCGGGAATGTGGCAGCTGCCGAGCAGCTGCCCGCGGCAGACGAGGCACGGGCCGGGCGGGCGCTGGCTGGGAATGTGGGTGACTCACGGAGCGCTCCCTCTCCAGCGGCCGGCCGCCCTGGCCCAGGTGCAGGTAGCAGCCGATCACGTCGCCCTGCAAGAAAAGAACGGTAACAAGCCGCATCAGTGGCACTGCCTCTAAGGGCGGCGCGTACCCCCCTTCGCTCACCTTTGCAAGCTGCTGGCTGCAGGAGAAGAGTGTCCACAAAGTGATTGTCTCAATAATGCTGCTTCTCGATTTCATCACAGCAGCATTCCCGGCGGCCGCTAGTAGGGAAAGACGCGCCTCCTGGAACGGCTCGCCATATTCCTCCCGCAGCCCCTTGTGGACCTGCAGCCACAGCCTCCCGCGTGTGAGGCTGAGCTGCTCGCGCCAAGCATGCGGGTGCTCTTCATCTACAGAAGAGGGTGGGTGGGGGAGGTGCCTTGGTGCCCTCCAGGTCTCGGTAGGAGAAGCTGTGGGCGTCATAGCCGACCTGCGCACAAGCCTTTGCTTTAAACAATGCCACTGCTGCAGGGCGCGGAGGCGCAATCACACAAGTGCTCGGTCACTGCGCAGCCGAGTCGCCGAGAGGCTGCAGACAGAGCCTTTCTAACGCAAGTGCTCGCAGGCGAGGCGGGGTTGCGGAGCCGGGCAGGGCAGGCAGGTCTCCAGGGGGGCAGGAGCGAGGCGGGGGGCGGGCGCGGGGGG
>BHFV01000081.1:786-58714 GCA_003568905.1 Trebouxiophyceae sp. KSI-1 | reverse complement strand
GGGGGGAAGAGGGGCACCTCGGCAGACGGCGGCGCATTCTGGCGGCTCCAGCAGCGGCTGCGGCGCGTGGCCCAGCACCGCGCAGCTCCACAGCAGCAGCGCGAGCTGCCCGCCGCTCAGCCGCCGGGGCTGCCCCGCCGCCCGGCCGGCCAGCGCGCGCAGCAGCGGGGAGTGGTGCGCGGCCACCGCCAGTCCGCTCACTGCAGCGATCGCCTGCAGAGCGGAAGAGCTGTGTGCTCGGCAAAGAGCCCTCCTTTTGTGAGGAGGATGTTGAGATCGGCTGTCTTGAAATCCACCATTCTTATGTGCGGATCGAATGTACTGTCAGGTCAAGGTCGTGGGGTTGAGCTGCCCACCTCTCTAGGGGGCAGGAGGCTGACGTCGGGCTCGAGTGCCTGCAGGCAGCCAAGCCGTGCCTCAGAAGATCGCTTCCATTGCACTGAGGCATACATCAGCCGTCAGAGTCCTGCCATTGCTACCTGCAGCAGGCTGTCCAGCTCGTCGCTGAAGGCGGCCCGCCCTCCCAGCACCGCGACTGCCTCGACCAGCAGCGCCAGCGGCAGCGGCGGCAACTCGCTGGCCGCCGGCTCGCGGCCGTCTGGCGCTGTGCAGAGACACGCGACCGCCTTTGCCACGAATCTGGTGTTGCCCACCTGCAAGAACGCATGCAGCTGAAGAGGTTGCCGCACTTGCAGTGCCACATGCGGGGAAGAACGTGTGTGGACGGCTGCACCTGGTAAAAGCGCTCGCCAGCGCGCAGGCGCCTGGCCAGCTGTGCGGCGCGGATCAGCGCCAGCGCGACGAGCTCCACATCTGGCAGCAGCTCCTGCAGAGGGGCGGGGGGCCATCGAAAGGGAGCATGCCGCATGCGACGAGAGGCAGGAGCAATCCAGCGAAAGGGGTTGATGAATTGCTAGATGCCCTCATTGGACGCACTCTTTCGAACCCAGAGTCGCTCCACTGCGGCCAGACGCGCTCGACATCCGCCTGCAGCTCCGCCAGCGATTGCGCGCTGGCCGGTGACTTTTGCGCCCCGGCGCGAAGCACATGCAGTCTGAAGTATGCCTTTGATAAAATGTCTGTGCGGCGAATGCTGAAGCAGCTGTTCCGGCGCAATGCATGCCGCGCCAAAGTGATGCAACGATCGCCAGGTCTGCCACCTAGACGGGCTCCACAATCTACCCTCCCCAATCGAAACATCCAGCCGGAACTACAGGCCAGCGGGATGGGGCGGGTGCGAACGCAACGCCGCGCGCTACAGGGCCCCGGAGCCCTGCGCCAGGTTGTTCCGTGCCCGCGGCGGCGAGTCGCTGGCGATCGTCCCTCTTGGCGGTGGCGAGTGCACACCATGGGTGCGCCTTTGCTTATCCATTGGTGATGCTGGGCGATTGACTGTCACAGGCGGGGACGGAGTGGGCTCCAGCATCGGCTGATCTGCGGGTTGGCGGCGACCCCTGCCGGCGGAAGCGTGCTGAGCCGGCGTGCGCTGACATGCAGGCATCTCGCGGGACTCGCTGCACAAGCGCCGCCTGACCGGCGGGAAGCAGCCCAAGTGGCGCAAGAAGCGGAAGTGAGCCTCCCATCGAGCCACCTATTTTTTGACGGGGCGAGCCGCTTGCGAGCGGCAATTGCCACCGCCGGGGTCTCTGACAATGTCGAGCCGGTCGTGCGCGACGCGGCAGCCGCTGGCCGCCGGCGGCTGGGAGATCGCCGGCCTGTGCAGCAGGCGGAAGGGAGGGCGAGGTTGGCGGAGAGGAATTGCAAAACAGCAGCTTTTCCAGATAGAACTCAGCACGGACGCTCCGCCTGCGGCCTGGGCTCACGACAAGAGGGAGAAAAGGGTGATGATTGTGGTGGGCTTTGTGAGCCAGCAGCTGATCTGTGAGCCGCTGCCCCGCAGGTATGAGCTCGGCCGGCAGCCCGCCAACACGAAGCTCTCGTCCAACGTGACGGTGCGGCGCGTGCGCGTGCGCGGCGGAAACTTCAAGTTCCGGGCGCTGCGCCTGGACTCTGGCAACTTTGCCTGGGGCTCCGAGGTGCAGGCCCTTGCAACCACAAGCACCGCCTGCTGCACTTCGGTGTCCAATGCAGGCTGCAGGCGACGCGGAAGCAAGGGAGCGGGCGCCTGATTGGAGTGGTGGGTCGCTGCCATGCAGTCCTGCACGCGGAAGACCCGGCTGCTGGACGTGGTCTACAACTCGTCCAACAACGAGCTGGTGGGCTGCAGCTCCCTCCCGCGGGCTTGCAAGGCAACCTGCCTGAACAGGCAGCCCAGGATCGCGAGCGCAGCCAAAAAGCAAGAGGGGGTTGTTGCGTGCTAGCCCAAGAGAGGCTGGCTGCCTGTCTGAAACTGCAGCAGCAGCTGCTGCTGCTCCCATCAGACAACCCGCCGCACCGCCTCGCCCTCGCCTTCACCCGCCCTTTCCCGCTCTGCAGGTGCGCACGCAGACGCTGGTGAAGAACGCGATCGTGCTGGTCGACTCGACGCCCTTCAAGCAGTGGTACCAGCAGCACTACGGCGTGGAGCTGGGCACCAAGAAGAAGGCGCGCCCCCATCCGCCTGCCGCACGCCACGCGGCTCCCCACCCCACCGCTCCGCTCCCGCCGCGTTGCTACTTCTCAGGCTCCCATCGGATGCTTCTCAGGCTCCCCTGCCCCTTCGCCTCGCACAGCTTCTTGCCCGCCGCTCCCAGTCAATCAACCAAGCGCGTCCCGCTTCATTTTGCCCGGCCAACAGCCGTCCCTGCAGCTGGCGGCAAGGCTCACAGGCAGTCCATGTGAACCCGCAGGTGGCGGCCGGCGTGCTGGACCCCAAGGAGCTCGAGAAGGCCGAGGAGAAGAAGCACTCGGGGCACGTGCTGGCCAAGCGCGCCGCGCGCGCCGCCAAGCACAAGCTCGACCCCGCCGTGCGGCCCCTCCTCGCCCCCACCCCAGCTCCAGGATCAGGAACCGCCGGGCGCCGAGCTCGCGGGCAAAAGGGGGGCGGAGGAGTGCCTCTGACATGCATGGCGCCTTGCTCATGCTGGCAGCGCGCCGACTGCCGGCGGCAGGGGGCGCCGCAGCATGGCTGCACATGACTGCCTGCCTGTTTGCTCCACTGTGAGAGGGAGCTGGGCTCCGTGGCGGCTGACAGCCTGGCAAGCTCTGACCGCGGCGGTGGCTGAGGGCTGCACGGCGCCTCTGCGGCTGCAGCTGGACGACCAGTTCACGACCGGCCGCCTGCTCGCCTGCATCTCCTCGCGCCCGGGCCAGTGCGGCCGCTGCGACGGCTACATCCTGGAGGGCAAGGAGCTCGAGTTCTACCAGCGGCGCCTGCAGAAGAAGAAGGGCAAGCAGGGCTAGGCTGCCTGGGCTCGGACCAGGCCTGCGCCTCGCGTTGTAATCGCCTCCCACCGCTAGCAGGCGATGCACCAGAGAGGAGCTGCCGTGGCACCGCAAACAAAGCAAGGCAGATCCAGGCTCCGGCTGCACGAAACGCCAGGCGCCTGCAGCTGTGAGGGTTCCCCATCCGCAGAGGTCTGGTCGCAAGGCGATGAGGAGGGACTGTTGGAGGGCGTGGGCAGAGAGCGGGGCCGCCTCAGCGCTGCAGGACCGGGCCGTGCATCCGCCTGGAGCTTTTGTCGCCTCCCCTCGCTGCTGGGGGCCGGATGCTTTGCAGACGAGCAGTGCATGGCATTGGAAGGCACTGCTGCCGGGGACATGCGCGGAGGGAAGAGTGTGGGGGAATGCAGAGCGCGTGATGAGAGCAGAGAGATGAGGGCAATTAAATGACACGATGGAGCGTCAGTTTCGCGCCAGTGTCCACCAGACTCGCAGGACTTCAGACAGAAAGCTCAACAGCAGGGCCAGGCCGAGCAGCAGGAGCAGGAGCGGGCGGCAGCGCTGGCCGGGGCTCAGCCCTGCGGCGGCGGCGGTGGCATGCCGGCCATGATCTGGTCGCTCTTGTCGGGGACCGGCCACTCCTCGTTCACGCCGCCGACGAGCAGCTGCTTGATGCCCAGGTTCCTGCGGCAGCAAGGCGCTCTGGCTGGGCCGCTGCAAGTGCCTGGCAACATGGGTCCTGTGACAGACGGCTTCATAGCAGGCAGGTGTTGCAATGCAAGCTCCTGTTGTCTCCCTCAGGCAGCGCAGCCCCCTTGCAGCAGCACGTGCTCCCAGGCATACGGGCAGCGCAGCCGAGGCGCGGCAGCTGCCCCGCAGCTGCTGGGTGGCTCGGGTGCAAGGGGGGTGGGGCGCACTCGCGGCTGAAGACGGCCAGCATGTTGATGAGGATGTCCAGCGCCATCTCGTCCGCCGTGCCCATGTTCACCCTGCCAACGGCAGCAGTCTCAGCCGCAGGGTGCATGCACAGCGCTGCGCAGCATGCCCGCTCCTGCTGCCCATTTGTAAACGTGAATCATATGGATAGAAGCAGCCCGTCTGTCCTGTCCCCAGGCGTGTCAAGAGCTGCCAGAGGAGGGTGTTCAGTGCCCTCAAAGTGTGGAGGCTGATGCAACCTTCAAGGCACACGCAGGCAGGGGGGCGTGGATTGCCGGCTGGCGGACGCGCACCAGAAGCGGCACCAGGACCCCCGCGTCTCGACCTCGCCATAGTCCATGAAGGTCGCCTGGGCGGCCGTCTCCGTCTGATCGACGTCGTATTTGAAAAAGCTGAGCTGCTCCTGGTGTTCCGTGATCTGCGCTTGCCGGGAACCCAGCCCACTCAGCTTTCAAGCATCTTTCCCCACCGATTGAGGGTGTGGAGCAGACCAGTACAACGCTAATAGCGAATAAATACAAGAGCGGAAGCATGGCCTTGAAAGGTAAGGAAGGATGTGCCCACCTGCATGTTCATGCTGTTGAAGCCGCCCATGCGACCGACGACAAACCAGGACTCCAGCAGCGTCTCCAGCAGGTCCTTGTCGTTGGAGTTGGCCGGCTTGTACAGTTCGAACCACATCTGCGGTCCCAAGCTTCGGCTTCAGGGGCGCCGAGAGGTCGCTGTGGTGGGCGGGGACGAGGCGGCGTGGAGGGGACCGGACCCAGAGGTCAAAGGTGTCCACGGTGCGAAACACGACCTTCATCGGCTCCTCGACGCCGTCCTCCTCCGCCTTGCGCACCATCTTCTCCAGCTCTGGGTAGGACGCCTCAGAAGGAGACGAGGCCTGCACACGAGCGGCACCTCTTCGGTGGCAGTTCCCTGCCAAGCAGGGCTGTCTTGCGGTTCCGACTGTCAGCAGTCTAGGAGTCACGGTGTGTGCCGCACCCGGCACGTGTACCGCTGCTCTGCAGCGTGGTGTCGCCCTGCATCAAGGGCAAGCATGCGCATCTTAAGTCATGCCCTCCAGCCGCAATGCAAGGATGAGGACGTGCACAGTCAGAAGCACGAGATCGACGGTAGGCCACCTTGCGCAGTCAAGCCACAGTAGTGCGAGTTCCCGCTTGGGGCATGGAACCAGGTCGCGGGATGCTGACGGGATCTGCAGGGAAGAACGCGGCTGGACGTCGAGCAGACGCCCTGACAGCGCGCCTCGGCCGACATTGCGTTTCTTATCACGGGATAACTGCCGCCGTGCCCCGTGCCGCCGGAAGAGCTAGGGCTACCGCCACCTCAGTTCGACCTCGTTTCGGCGGGCCTCGTTTCGGCGGGCACGTCATATAGTCGCCAAGCATTGCAGCGCTCTCTCTGGACCCCTCGAGGCTGAACAGCATTCAAATGGAGCAGACGGCACATATTTCAGTGCCGGCAACAGTGTCAACTCAGTCGCTCAACTCCCAGTCAGTGCTGCGGCAGGTGCCCGTTTCCATGGCCAGGCAGCCCATTTGGCGGCGCTTGCAGCACACCAGCCGGTTGCTGCGGGAAGCCTGCCCGCGATTGGGAGGCTTGAGCTACCTCTGTCCGTACCTGCGCCACAAGCAAGCACTCAGCATGTAAAAACGATCTTATGGAAAGTCCTCACCAGAAGGTTGCCGGCTGGGCGGCACCTGGCCAGACTCTGCCTGAGCCTGTGGCCGCTGTGCGCCGCCCGCAGCCTCGACTTCCATCGGCTGCGGCCCGTCCGCTTCCTCCGCCTCTGCAGACGCGGAATCCGGCAGTGAGGCAGGATGCCAGCCGCTCTCATGGCTCCTGGCATGTTCAGTGAGAGCATGCCATGCCTCCAGGGCTTGCCAGAGATAGCAAACAGTGCAAAGTGACACACCTGGGCCGACCTGCCGGCTGCATTAATTATGACTACTTTCAGTTACATTTTATGCACATGAGGTTATAATGTCATAAACAAATACTCACCAGGGGCGTCACCGGGCAGCTGCGCTGCCCGCGCCAGGGTGCAGGCAGCCAGGCCGCCCTCGTCGAGCGCGGTCACGAAATCGACGGCGCAGGCACACAGCCGGCGCAGCAGCAGCGGCGCGGGCCCCCGCCCGTTGGCCGCCCTGAACTCCTGGTTGGCGTCCTGCCCAGCAGCAGCAGCAGGCGGCTGTCAGCCCCACAGGCTGGAGAGGAGGCGCTCGGGCTCGGGGGTTGATGCTGCCAAAGCCTGCCTGAACTCTCATCAGACACACAGCACAGCAGCGGCAGCGCCCCCTCGCCCGCGGCTCGGCTGAGCTGCCCTCTCGCACGAGCTGCGCTGCGCCCAGGCCTGTCGCGTCGCGCGTGACACGACGCAAAGCAGGGGCCCGCGCCTCGAAGAGCTCCGCGCGGACGTCCGGCGACGGCATGCGGCCGGCCGCCTCCCGCAGCTCGCCCGGCGAGCAGAAGTCGTCGGCGTCGCCCAGCAGGAACAGCGCCGGCTTGTCGAGCTCCAGCAGCGGCGCGTCCTGCGTGGCGCCGCATCGTTAGTAACGCCCGCCAGACCTCGTGACTCGCGCGTGACACAGGCAGGAACTGATGGGGGTTTAAATGCAAGGCCTCTGGGAAAAACTAGGCCTCCCCCCTTGCCTTGCTCTAGGAGAATAGCGTACATTTCTCCCCAAGTTAAAAAATTGGCCGTCTGAGCTCGGGGAAACGTTTTACACCTGATTTTCCCTTTCTCCGGGAAAAACGTTTACGTGCATTTGTGCAAGCAGTCACGAAAGTGGCACTGCTTCCTGCAAGGGACTGGCTGCTCACAGCAGACAAGTGGCAGGGGTGAAAGAAGGGGTGGAGAGGGGCTGACCGAGGACTTGGGCGGCGGCGGCAGGTCCTCCAGGTCCCCCCTCCGCGCCTTGGTCGGCTGCGGCACCGGCTCCTGCAGCGGCGCCCCCACCCAGCCTCAGCTGCAGCAGCGAAGCGGCCGGCTGGGGGTTTGCAATACAGCAGGTCAGCTCTGAGGCAGAGGCTTCTTGTAAAGGCTTCGACAGCGGCAGCAGGACATACAGCATCGGTGACGGTAACAATTGACCCTTGCAGCGACAGTCACAGTTGCGGTTTCAGCGCTCGGCGGCAGGCTGCGTGGGCAGCGGAGGCGGCACCGTGAGTGGGTACGCCAGCAGGAGGTAGCCGATCACTTCGCTCCGCACTCGGGGGCCCACAGCCGCCGCCACGCGGGCGCCGCTGCCGAGGCCTGCAGCCGCCGGCCTGTCATCGACCCAGCTGCAGTGCCTCCCAGCCTCGCTGGCATCCTGGTGGTGGTTGGCAGGGATGCGTGCCTGCCAGCACCCACTTTGTGATGGAGCGCGCAAACGGGGCGGTGACGGCGGCATCCAGCGCCTTTTCGCACGCCCGCTGCCGCCGCTGTTCCCGGTGCTTGCAGGCGTAGCGCATCACCAGGAAGCCTGCCAACGCACACAGCCAGAGTCGGACACGCGCTGCAGCGAGACGAGCGACAAAGGCTCAAGGGAGGCAGGGGAGAGCACCCTGGGCGGCCAGGGCGACTGCCAGCTCGGTCAGCAGCTTTCCTTTGAACTCGGCCACGCTCGCGCCGTGGCCCAGCACCACGCCTGTCGTCCGCACCTGCGGCTCTGGACATGCCTGAGCGGCTTGTTGCCGGCAGGCGAGGGTGGCGGCACATAGGGCTGGGTGGGGCACCTTGTCTGCATCCAGGTAGCTGGGCGGCAGCGTGAAGAGCGCCTCCAGCGGCTCCTTGCTGCCCTGCACCTGCAGCCAGGCAGGCAGGCATGCTGGCACGCCAGCCCCGTAGGGACTGTTAGCGCGCCGGCTCTGTTGCAAGCGGGGCAGGCAGGCGTGCCTCAATCTCGCAGCTGGCGTGCCGCACGGGGCTGTCCTTAGCGTGCGTGAAGGCACCGGGCGGCAGCAGCGCGTTCAGGCCGTCCTCGACATGCCAGCAGAAGCGGACCATGGCAGCCCGCCGCTGCTGCCCAGGGCCACCTCTGCCAGACTCCTTTGCCTGACCAGCACGCGTCAAGCTGTCAGGTGGTGAGCCATTGACGGGCTCGGCAATGAAAACGAGCCAGCCAGCACTGCCCCCCTGGGCTGGAACAGTTGATGTTTCGTGCATGCGTGGATTGCGACCACATTTGGCGGCACCTGTGACACATTGCAGCGTTTCATCGACCCAAACTCGCCACTAGACGAGAATAAGACGGACCTGCGCAGATCAGATGCCGGGTCTCCCAGACAGCCAGGCAGAGAGGCCAACTCTGGTGATCTCTCCGTCCTTGTTCAGATGTGCCAAATCTGATGCTCTGAGGCTCTGAGCGTCCCTGTCCCCACTTTGCCCCGCTTTCCAACACAGGTTGTCCACACTTCGGCGCGCCGCCGAGGGCTCCGTCCTTTCCTCCCAGGCGAGCGTCGGCGCGGCAGTCCGGCGCGCGGCAGGATGACGAAGAAGCGGCGCAACAACGGGCGCGCCAAGCACGGCCGCGGCCATGTGAGCTTTGGGGCCGCACCCCCACCCTTGGCTCCCGCTTAGCGCACCTGTGAGAAATAGTTGATGTCATTGCGGTGGCAGCTGCGCAGTTTTTTTTTTTTTTGGATGCGCTGCCGCGCCGCCACCCGGCGGCCCTGGATTGGTGCAGATCAGCCGCCTCTGAATTCCCTGACGCTCGGAGAGCCCGCGAGACGGCGTGCTCGAGGAGAAGTGCTGCCTCTAGCAAAAGCGTGTCATTCTGCGAAGCGATGGCGGCAGAACTATCGCTAGACCGGAGAACTGCTCGGCTAGGATGCACACCTCGCCTGGCAGAGAGCATTTGGGCTGGAGGGTCGCAGCCTTCCTGCGCCTGGGAGCGCAGGACCTCGCAGGATGTTGCTGGCTGTGGGTTGTGGATCGGAGAATGGCGCAGGGGCCTGCACCTTCCAGGCCAGGCGGCTGAGGGTCCATCGGCCCGCTGCAGGTGCGCCGCGTGCGGTGCGAGGCCTCGGGCGTGATGGTGCCCAAGGACAAGGCGATCAAGCGCTTCATCGTGCGCAACATCGTCGACGCCTCGGCCATCCGCGATATCCAGGATGCCTCGGTCATCGACTGTGCGTCCCTCCCATCCCACCGTCTCTTTCTCCAGTGCTTCACCACGTAGCATCCTCAATAGTCCAGGCAGCTTGCTTGCCTGGCACACATGCTCTCATAGCGAGCAAAGGAGCCCAGCTGTGCGGCTGGCTCTGAGGCCCTTTGGTGCGGCATGGCGTGCAGCCTACGCCCTGCCCAAGATCTACCGCAAGGTGTACTACTGCGTCTCGGCCGCCATCCACTCCAAGGTCGTGCGCGTGCGCTCCCGCGTGGACCGCCGCAACCGCGAGCCGCCGAAGCGGTGCGCCTCTCTGGCAGCTCTCGGGCACACTTGAGGTTGCCAGCTGAACAGTGACGAGGGCCGCTGCTCTTCAAGGCGCGCATGCGGCCGCTGCTTTTTGGGTCCCGCCAACTGGAGTCTTTGTGGTGTCGCCTGCTGAGGCAGCAGCAGTTTCTTCCAGCCCGGGAACAATGTGCCAAGACCAAGCGTGCCCTCTGCAGGTACCGCCCGGGCCCCCCCCGGGACGACAACAAGCCCAAGACGAACTGAGCGCGCCCTCACTCGAGGCCGGCTGGGCTCTTGTGGCTGCGGTGCTGTCGCATAGGAGCTCTGTGCGGGCAGCCTGTAACCGCTCACCCAGACACGAATGGCCACCCATCTCAAGCATGCACATGCACTGCAGCTGCCATGTGAGAAGTGCATGCAAAAGCTGCCACAGCTTGCACTGCAGCTGCCTGTCCTTTGCCTTTGCCTAATCAGGGTGTGTGCAGCAAATCGTTTCACTAGGGAGCAGTGGAAGCAGCACTAGGGATGCGGCGGCTCAGTGCTTAGAAGCAGCAGAGCAAGGCAGGCAGCCCCCCAGCCAGAGGAGGAGGCAAGCACAAGCCGCTCCTGCCAGCAGCGAGTTCCTATCTCTGGCGTTTCGGGGAGCCCCTGGCCTCGGCAAGTGTGTGCCGCTGCAAGATACGGCCTAGCGCTGCCGGCAACAGCCTGGCAGTCTGTCTCTTCAAGAGAACCTGATGCGGTCGTCCTGCATCATGGAAAGGGAAGGCGCCAGGATGCGGTTGTACCTGCAGCCCGTCGGCCCAGCTGGCCCCATCAGTGGCCATGCTGCGGCTGGAAGGGCGCCTTGAATTGCAATTGTGATTCCCACCAGCACAATGCGCAGCCAGATGCCGACAATACAAGCTGGGGTGCATCAGAATGAGGCAGTAAGAGTGCTGCGCTCGCAAAGCTGCGGCTGCTGCCAGGCAGCGCCCAGAGCCTTGAGCCGGCTGCCCACGAGGGGTGGAGGGGGCGTTGCCTGTCGAAATACAGCAGCTGCTTGACCAGGAGCGCAAACTCGCGGGGGAAGCGTAGCCCGTTCTGCTCGCCCGTCCTCACGACCTGCAGAGCAGCTGCAGCCCCCTCACTGCCAGAGGGCCAGGCACACGTAACCAGGCACTTGTAATCCATCCAAGCGCGGCGCGGAACTGGGCAGCTACAGGCAGCAGCACTCCAGCATGCGCTGCACCGCAGGCTTGCAGAGGGAGGCGGGCTGCCGACAGACTGCGCAGGGGCATGAGCCGTCAGCCCTCTGAAATTGCCATGGGGAGGGCCCCCGCCTGCAGCAGCAGCTCGTTCATCTTGGTGTCGTCGAGCTCTATGCTGCCGGCGACCGCGCGGCCGGATGGCGCCTCCGCCAGCAGCACGGTCGGGTCCATGGCGTTGATGCTGCGGAACAGCTTCTCCAGGTCGGCCGCGAACGCCTGCAGGGGGGGCATTTCAAATGCAGGCTTTTTGCACGCAAGGGAGGCTGGGAGCAGCGCCCAGCTGCTGACATGCAGGAAAGGCATTCCAAATGCAGGCTTTTGGCATGCAAGGGGGCTGGGAACAGCGCCCAGCTGCCGACACGCAAGTCGAATGCAGCGGCCGGCCGCTGCGCTGGCAGGCATGTCAGGAGGCCCAAGGGTCTCTACAGGCGGGCAATGCAGGTCGGCGTTTGACAGGAGGTGTCAGTTATGGGCCACGCTATTCCTGCACTTTCCCCTGTCAATTGATTTGGGGTGGAAATGGGGCGCTTGCCTTGACGTCCACGTCCCTGTCAGTCATGCCAACAGTCACCAGCGACCTGCAGCCCACGCCGCACGCCCTTCAGCCGCCCAGAGGCACATCTCTCATGCATTCACACTCACATTCACTGCCCGTCCAAACCAGCCACGTCTCTTCGCAGCCGCTGCAGCCCACCGCATCGGAAGCGCATGCCAGCAGCGCCGCCGCATTCAAAGGATCGGGTTTCCGGGGTACCATATACCGTATCAGGGTTCTCAATACCCTACCCTAGGACACATGGCCGGGAAGAGCCGCACCGCGCCATGAGGTCGTAATCCGACGTCTGCACGCTCTCGGCCAGCGACTGCAGCGCGAGCCAGGTGGCCGGCGGGATGCGGCCGACGATGCCGAAATCGATGAAGCCGATGCGGCCGTCGCGCAGCACCAGCAGGTTGCCTGGGCGGTTACGGTGCTGGAGTTAGGGTTTCTGTAGGGGTTCGAGGCGAGGTCGGCGAGGCCCCTGCTGCGGCGGCTCCATGAAGGCGTCTGGTGTGGCTTGCAAGCTGCTGCGTGTGCTGGGCGGGGCGTGGCAGTTACGTACGAGTTAGGGTAGAGATAGGGTTTCTCAGAGGGCGCCAAAACCCTCGGCACACAAGGCACTCTGCAGCTCGTCCCTTGGCCGCTGTGCAGGAGCGGTCCTGTGCTGCAGCGGCCGCTTCCAGGGGGGCAGGCTTGGCAGCGCAAGGGGAGGGGGCTTCTAAAACAGCAGCAGCTCTTTCAGAGGAGAGAGTGGCGGCGCACCGGCGTGCACGTCCGCGTGGAAGGTGGGGCACTGCGTGAGCGACAGGAACCAGGTGTTGAGCGCGTTGATCAGCACCTGCTCGGGCGGCGTGTCTGTCATGCGGGCCACTGCCCCCAGGTCGGTCAGCGGCACGCCCTCCAGGAACTCCATCGTCAGCACCCTGCAGCCACAGGCACAGGGGGGTGGCCATGTGTTGACAGGAAGACTGGGGCATGGGCGCTGGCATGGGCATGGGCATGGGCATGGGCGTGGGCATGGGCGTGGGCATGGGCATGGGCGTGGGCATGGGCTTGGGCTTGGGCATGGGCATGGGCATGGGCATGGGACGGCTGCTGCAGGAAAGGAGGCTGTGCATCTCCATGAGAACTGGCAATGGCACTGCGACCAGAGCGGTCAGACTGAATGATTGCCAGCGCTTCTCCTGTGCAACCGGGGGCAGCGCGCTGAGAAGGGGCCCTCCTCCTGCCGCCCCCTAGAGCAAGCAGACCGCCCCCTCCCTCCCCTGACTGCCGCCGCTGCTGCCACCATGCCCCCCATCCCTCCATATTCTCAGGCATGCAACGGGAGCTGCCGGGCGCCGCACCGCCGCGTGGACAGCGGCTTGAAGACGGTCGGGCAGGTGGCGATGGCGCGCATGCCGCTGGCGTCCAGGAAGCTGGCGAACTCGGCGATGTGGCGCGCCTCCTGCGAAAAGTCGGTCTCCTCCAGCATGGAGGCTCGCAGGTCGCCTGCGGAAGAAACCCGGCCGGCGGGTTCAGGAAGCATCAGCAGAAAGGCTGGTTTGGCCAGGGGGATGAAACGTAGGCAAAGGGGGTGGAGAATGGGGAGGAAATACGGACAGCAGCTTGCCGGATCATCGACCGCATTAGTAAGCGGCTCCGCTTCCCTCCTGAAGCCAGGCTGGAGCCCGAGATTCAAACCGGCGAGGAAAACCGGATGAGGCGCTGTGGTGCGGCCACACCCGTTGCCGCTTGTTTAGGGTATCGTTTTAGGGTTTAGGGTTTCACAAAGACCCTAATGTGGGGGGAGAGGGGCACGTGCCCGCGACGGCCGCCAGCGAGACGCGCTCCAGCTCCGGGTTCAGAAATTCGAACACTTTGGAGGCTATCAGCAGGAAGTCGAGGTCGCTCTGCAGCGTCGCCTCCACGCCCGGCTTCAGCACCTTGACGACGACGCGCCGATTGCTGTTTAGCAGCACTGCACGCGGGGAAAGGGCGGGCTTCAGGCACGGTCAGGCGCCCGCACGCGTCCGGGGGCCGGGCAGCCGCACTTCAACTCAGGCAGGAAAACGAACATTCTCTCTTCTCCCAGGAGAAGAGAGGAGCAGCATACAACGGTACTGTTTGCAAAGGCTTGTTTTGCCGATGCAGGGCCAGGTGCTGGCATTCCCACGGAAAACGTTTTGAGAAGCATGTCGCGGAGAAGGAACAGACGGACAGCCTGCCAGACCCCCAAAGACTCGCTGCCACTGTTCGATAAGCAACCGAGGCCAGCGTGTGCTGCGGCCAGGGCCGAAGAGAGAGGCCATCACTGCAGCGGTCGGCTGCGGCGATTGCAACCACACGGCCGCCTCAGCAGGCGGCTGCGCCTTGCCATGCTTGCAGGGACCAGTGCAGTGCCGCAGCCTCCAGGCCAAAGCTGGACTCGCCGGATCCCAGGGCTTGTAGGGTTTCCTACCCTAGGTGTAGGGTCAGAACCCTAGGCAGGGGAGGCGCACCGGCAGAGTGGACCTGCGCTATGGAGGCGGTCGCGAGCGGAGTCGGGTCGATGGAGGAGAAAACGTCTTCCGTGCGGCCGCCGAGTTCGCGCTCGATCGTGCGTTGGATGGTGGGCCACGGCACCGGCTCGGTGCGGTCGAGGCACTTTTGGAACTCGAGCACGTACTCGGGCGGGAAGAGCGTGGGGGAGGAGGCGACGAACTGGCCGAGCTTGATGTAGGTCGCGCCCAGCTTCTCGAACAGCCGCCGCAGGATGACCTGCGGCGCCGAGCGGCTGTGGGGGGCCGCACTTTGCGTGTGGGGCGTGTGTCTGTGAGGCGGAGCCCCGCTAGAGCCGACCATGTCAGGTAATGGCGCTGTTGCTACGGGATGCGGATCACAAGTCTGGATGTGTGATCCGCAATTAATGACCCCCGTTGCGTGTCAGAGTTGCCGATTGCAGCCTCTCTCTGCAAAGCTGGAAATGAAGAAGACTGCTTGCAGGCGCTGGAAAGCGGAGCCATGCGGCTGCCGTTCGAGGCCCAGCTTTCTTGCAGGGATGCTGGCGGCAGGTAGCAGGTGGCAGCGGGAGCCAGCAGGGGGGCCACCAACCTGGGGCGGCTGCGGGTTGGTCAGCGTTTCTTGGCCAACCTCCAGCACCGCCCGCGCGCCCTGCAGCGCCCGGAAGATCCCCCGTGGGCCCGTGCGGCCGGCGATCTCGCCGATCTCGCCGACCAGCCGCTGCAGCTCCTGCAGCCGCGCAAAGGCGTCGTCCGGCCTGCGCCATGGCAGCCGCAGGCCTCAGTCAGAGAGGGGGGTCTGAATGAACTGCGTTCTTCGTCGTATTGCGCTTCTTAGAGATGGAAGCGATGCACATGCCGCGTGTGCACAATCAAGCGGGTAAAGGGCGCTTGATGGAGTGCGGCAAACATTTTGGCAGGAGGCACCTTGCTGTTCGGCGCTGCTCGGCGGTGGCTGCGTCGCGGGACGCTGCCCCGGCCGCCCGGCACACCGTGCGCAGGCTGGTCAGTTGTCGGATGGGGCGCCGCTGTTGCCAGGCCGGCGCCTGGCGTGCCAGCGGGCCGCATGCGCGGCAACCTGAACGGAACGCTCGCAACATAGCTCCGTGCCCTGCCAGCTCGCTTCTCATGGTTGTCTATTCACACAGCAAGATGCAGATACCAAGGCAAGTGTGCACGTGGAACGTGGTCGCAAATGAAGGCGCGCGCTAGGGCGGGTCGGCAGTCGACAGGAGGAGTTGCCCTGGGCAACTCCGGTGAGACAGAAAGATCGGCGAATGCTCGCTCTAGCGTACTCATCCATTCGAGCGTCCATCCTGTGCTTGCCGCCCCCCGAGCAGCTCGTGTTTTCCTGGGCGGCAATGCCCACCAGGCGCTCGGGAGGAGTGGCCACCGCTGCAGTCGTTGATGTGATTGATGAGGCTGCATCCGAGGGCAAGCCAGCGCGCAAGCGACGCAAGGTGGTGGCCGCACGCAACGTGAAAGGAGATTACGATGCTTCCTTCAACGGCACGCCCGGGAAAGCGAAGAAGAGGGCGAAGAAGCTGATGGAGACGCTGCACAGTGAGGACGAACTGATTGCTCTTCGCGCAAAGGCCGCCAAAGTCCGCCAATTCCTTGAGCCTGCTGTCAATGCAACTCGCAACCGTACGCAAGGCTCTGATGCCGCTGCAAGCTGCAGATATACGACCAGCTGATGGCGATGTACGACGACCCTCCCTGCCCATTGCACCATGCCAGCCCCTTTCAGCTGCTGTGTGCCGTCATCCTCTCCGCGCAGGTGTCCCTCTCTGCCTAGCAGCCCCAGCTGCTGCCATCGCTGCTGCTCTTGGTCGGGGGCTGACACGTTCGCCTGGCTGGCAGTCGACAGACAAGAAGGTCAACGAGGTCACGCCGGCCCTCTTTGCTGACGCGCCTGATGCAGCCGCAATGGCAGCCTTGGAGGTCTGCGACGCTCCCCAATGCAAGCAACTCGCTCACGAAACAGCAGCCCTCCATTCCCCGACCTGCCTCGCGCAGGTGCCAGTGATAGAGGCGCACATCCGGCAGCTGGGCCTGGCGCCCACCAAGGCCCGTAACTTGTCGGCCATGAGCAAGGTGCTTTCCCTCTTGACCCTCCTCCTACCCACCACCCCCCTGTGCCTGGCATTGACCAACCCCATACATTGCCTGGTATTCAAAGGCAACAGAATGAGGCAGCTAGACGGCGCTGCAAGCCTGCGGGCCTCTGATTGCCAGCCCCCCCACAGGCGCTGGTCGCCGAGCACGGCGGACAAGTCCCGGCCAGCTTCGAGGCGCTGGAAGCGCTGGCCGGCGTCGGCCACAAGACTGCCAGCGTGGTCCTGGCAGTCGCCTTCAAGCTGCCCGCTTTCCCTGTGGACACCCACATATTCAGGCGCATCCCTTACCTCCTCGCCGGCTTGGCATGTGCCGCAACGCAGCAGCGGCATGCGCCCATGCAGACGCGGCCCCACTGCTGTTGCAGGTTGGGGATGCGGTGGGGCCTCACCAGAGGCAAGACTGTGGAGCAGGCAGAGGCGGTGCGCAAGCAGTCGGCAACGCCCTTCCCAGCTGCATGGCTCGGCAGCATGGCGCCTGAGGGGACCCCCCGGCCTGGCTGCAGGACCTGAAGGCCTGCTGGCCTGAAGAGCGCTGGAACGCGCTGCACCTGCGCGTCCTCCTCTTTGGCCGCGAGCACTGCCCGGCGCAGCGGCACGACCCGCGCGCCTGCCCCATCTGCTCCTGGGCCGCGCAGCCACCTCCTTGAACCCATGTGTCGTTGATGCATGCTGCTTGGGCGGCTGTTCCCTTGATCAGACGTTGTCTCTTTTTGCACTGCTGTCAGTGAGACTCACACCTCGCACTGTGGGCTTCTTCATCGGCTGCCGATCACGGCAACGTTTGCCAATTTCTGGTGCAGGCACGGCTGCCTTCACTCGGCAACGGCTTGCAGCGCTGCCTCACCCTTGTTACAAAACTTGTTGGGTGTCCGCAGCAGCTCACGTTCGAGTCCACAAAAAATGGCGGAAAATCCCAGCTCAAACGTGTTCCCAGCTTCGCCAGCTGTGCCGCACTTGTCACCCGCTGTTTAACACCGCAATATGGCCGCGATGCAGACTGCCACCAGGCTGAGCAGCCCGGGGTCCTTGCTACTGGCTGCAGCGCCGGCGCTCAGCGCCAGCGAAACGCATCTCAGCTCAAGCTGTGAAAGGGGCGTCTCTGGCCCTTCAGGAACGGCACCCGCAGCCGCTCCGGCAGCTCCTCAGCAGACTGGATGTGCGCCGGCAGGCGCAGCCACCCCAGCAGCAGGCGCTCCAACGGGGCAAGCGGCGGTAGCGGCGGCAGCTTCTCCTGCCACCGCGGCTCAAAGGAGAGGTCCAGGGCGTGCAGTGCGGGCATCCCTGCCAGCTGATCCAAGGCGTCGCCCGTAATGCTGAAATTCCCGGCCAGGGAGAGCAGCCGCAGCGCCGTGAGTCGCGCCAGCCAGCCCGCGCCTGTGGCCGACATTGCCAGCGCCCCGTGGCTGAGGTCCAGCCGGGTCAGATGCAGCATGCCTGCGGCCATCGGACGGTTTGGGATGAAGCAGTGGTCGTGGTTTGTGATGCCCAGGATCTGGGCGGTGGCGGCAGCCGCACCGGACAGGTAGCACAATTGAGTCTCGTTCCGCAGGCCCTGGAAGATCATGAGGTCGCGCAGCCCCGTGAGCGGCTGCAGGCACCGCGGCTCGTCACGCAGGCCGGTGTTGTTCATCCGCAGCTTTGTCAGCCGAGAGTAGGCTCCTTTGATCCTTCCGCGCTTCACTCCGCTGCACAGCAGAGGCAACTTGTTAATATTCTACAACATGCTTTAATGGGAGCCCAGTGGAGCGACTTATTAATGATATTGAACAGACTGTACTGGGAGCCTGCAAGAGACAGAAAGCAACTTACGTGCACCCCAACACCTCGAGCTGCCTCAGTCCCTCCAGCCCTGCCAGAGCTTTGCCAAGTGGCAGAGCATCGGCGGCGCCGCCTTGCAGTCCAAACTCGCCGCCGATGTGGCTCACGCACAGGTCTGCCAGGCGCGGCAGCTGCGAGAGCTGTGAGACGCCGGCGCAGCTGTAGCCACCGGTGTCCAGCCTGAGGCTGGTCAGCTGCGTGAGCGCGCACAGCTGCGCGATGCCTGCAACACAGAAGGGGGCAACGCTTGCATTCAGCTGCAGCATTCACGCAGCAGCCTTTGCGAGTACAGGAGCGAGCTCCCACCCTCGTCCGTTATGCGACCGCAAAAGACGTCGAGCGCGGTCAGGCTGGTGAAGCCGCGCAGCTGGGAGCAGACGTCAACGTCATTGGGCATGGATTGGCAGTCCACACGGAGGCTCTGGAGCTTCCTGCACGCACGCCAGGCGTTCTCAAGCGCTCCAGCCTCACAGTCAGTGCAGCAGAGTTTTTAAAAGCCGTTCAGGTGCTCACCCAGTGTTTAGCGGTAGCAGGCCCTCGGCCGGCGCCCCGCCGCCCATAAGCAGGTCCTCTCCAACAGGCGGCACCTCAAGTCTGACCAGTGTGTCAGCCATGCGGGCCAATGCCTGGTACAAAATCTCCCAAGTGAGGTTTTCGCAGATGCCACTGACCTCCAGGCGCTGCAGGGAACTGCAGTGAGCTGCCACGCTCAAGAAGCCCTCTGCATCATTCACAGAGTCGAGATGCAGCCGTGTCAGGGTCGAAAGCGCCGGCAGCCACTGCGACCGCACGTCAGAAACTCAGATGCCCATCATCAGTCATTGAGAGGGGGAGCTATCTGCAACGCCTGACCTCGTCGGTGAGGTCGGCGCTGGTTGGGGGCTGCAGGCGCAGCTCGCGTAGGTGCGGCAGCTGTGGCAGCAACGGGGCGAGTTCCTCCGCGGCTATTCCCCAATGGTAAGTGCGGGACAGGTCCAGCGAGACCAGGTTGGGGAACTTGGCTGCCAGATTGCCCGAAGGCTCTCTTGGGCACAGCCGCTTGACTCGCTGACCCACGGCATCCCTGAAGCGCCGAGCCACCTGCACCAGAAGTTTTAATAAGGCGCGAGAAGCACTACGGCTCTGAGTTTTAACAAGCGCGAGAAGCACTACGGCTCTGAGCCCGGCGGGGGGCTTCGACGGAACCGAGGAGGGCGGACCAGGCGCAGCAGGAACAGGCCCTCCTTGTCGCACAACCCTATGATGCGCTGCAGGATGCTCGGGTGGCAGTCCACCAGCGGGAAGACGCTAGCGCCGCGGGAGGCCATCGTTTTGTTGGGGGCCCGCTTGAGAAACGCTTACATCGTCCGAGAATCGTCCAGCCTGGTATAACAAGCAGAAAAGCGCAGGTGATCGAATCCTTTTTGCTGAATAGGTGGCCAGGGGAGAAGCGTTAAGAAGCAGCCGCTGCTGAGAGGCCGTGGCTCCGCCAACGAGGAGGGGCCAAAAGCTGGCACCACGTAGTGCCGGCCCGCGCGCGACTCACATCAAGTTGCAGTGTACAGCCGGGGCGCCCGACTGCTGGCTGGCCCAGGCTCGCCTGGCCCCGGCAGTTGGCCCCAGCAGTTGGCAGCCAGGTTGCCCGCAAGGGCTAAGAATAGCCTGCCGATTGCCGTAGGCAGCTGAGCCCGCCAAGTGAGCACAGCGATCAACGTTCCGTGTCTCTGGCAGCGAATACTCTGAGGCACCGTGAGCTTGCAGCCCCGCCAGACAGGCCAGCAATGGAATATGCGCCACCCCCAGGAACAGCACACAAGACCGGGCCACTGGCCAGTTGAACGGCTGGCCCAGGCAGCACTGGTGTTGGATGCTACCTCCGCGCACTGGCATGCTCATGAACCTGACGTGTAGACATTTGCTGCATTGCATTCAGCTGGTTTGCACGAACACAGAAACAGACGAGGAGAATCGGCTTGCCACTCTGGTTCAGGGTTTTATATCACAGCCAGCATCGCCTTGTGTTCGCCCTCTCACGCACGCGCAGACTACCACGTGATAGGCAAGCCTTCTTGGGCCGCCGCCCAAAAACAAAGCTTCGCTCCAGTCCTAGGGCATCAGTCTCGTGTTTGGCTGGCGCGCTCCTCTGGCAACTTGCCCCGCAAGAATCGAGCCTGAGGAGCAAGGCTCCTGAAGCCCCGATTTGATGCCATTCCATCATCAGCAGAGGCGAATCACCCCCAAGGAACAGGCCGACGCGAGGAGCCGAGCAAAGGCAACTCTCAGGCATAGTGGAGCCCCTCCATGCCCAGGCTGTGGAACGTGCGCCTGCGGCCCTTCAGGAAGGGCACCCGCAGCCGCTCCGGCAGCTCGTCAGCCGACCGGTAGCGTGCCGGGGACAGGCGCAGCCACTCCAGCGGCAGGCGTGCCAGCGGCGCCAGCTGCGGCAGCTGCACGTCTGACAGGTCGAGGACGCGCAGCGCGGGCAGCCTCGCGAGCTGCTGCAGCGCGCCGGCCGTCATGCTGCGGTTTTTCGCCAAAGAGAGCTGCTGCAGCGCCGTCAGCCGCGCCAGCCAGCCGGCGCCTGTGGCCGAAATCGCCAGCTTTTCGTCGGTGAGGTCCAGCCAGGTCAGCTGGACCAAGCCTGCGGCCGGGCAGCAGGCCTCACTGTGGGGCTGCTGGATCCGTGTGTGTGGGCTGCAATGCCAGGGACCTGGCCGGAGCGGCCGCACCGGCCAGATAGCGCAGCTGCGCCTCCTCCCGCAGGGTCATGAAGAGCATGAGGCTGCGCAGCCTGGTGAGCGGCTGCAGGCAGCGCGGCTCATCACGCAGGCCCGCGTTGTTCAGCACCAGCTTGGTCAGCCGGGAGTAGGCTCCCTTGATCCTGCCCAGCTTCCTGCCACTGCACGGCATAATTGAATGATCGCTGATCAAGCGTGGTGCCAGCCGTTGCTTGCATCGGAGAGCCTTGCCGTCTCATGATCAGCAGGCTCACTTGCAGCAGAAGAGTTCCAGCTGCCTCAGGCTCCTCAGTCCTGACAGTGCGTTGCCCAGGGGCAGGGCGTCAGCGGCGCCGCCTTGCGGTCCATCCTCCTCGCTGTCCATGCAGCCAACAGAGAGTTCTGCAAGATGGGGCAGCCGCGCAAGCTGCGCGACGCCGGCACAGCTGTACCCGCACGTGTCCAGCCTGAGACTCGTCAGCCGCGTGAGCGCGCACAGCCGCGCGATGCCTGCGAACACCAGGCAGTGCATGCGATGAGCTTGGCGAGATGCTGCCATGCTCCGTGGCGTGAGGGGCGCCGAGCAGGCACCCACCCTCGTCTGACACAAAGCTGCAGGCGATGTCGAGCGCTGTCAGACTGGTGAAGGCGCCCAGGTCGGTGCAGATGTCGTCATCAACGTCGTAGCATTCAAACCGTAGGAATGAGAGCTTCCTGCACGCACGTCCGGCGCTCTCTCGAGCGCGGCCCGCAGGGTCTCGTCACGCCACTGGAGTAGCATGGTGAGTTGCGTGCTCACCCGGAGTTCAGGGGCAGCAGGCACTGAGCTGGCGGCACGCCCGCCATGAGCATTTGATTTTCTCCGAGAGGCGGCAGCTCGATCCCGACCAATGTCTCCGCCAAGCGGGCCACCACGCGATGCAGGGCCTCCCAGCGCAGCCCCTCGCTCGAGCTGCTCGCCTCCAGGCGCTGCAGCGAGCTGCACTGGCCCGCAAACTCAACGAGGACCCCAGACTCTTCAGCGGCACTAAAGTGCAGCCGCGTCAGCGTCCGCAGCGTAGGCTCCCACTGCGAAGCAAGGAGCCTTCGTGTCAGAGGGAGCCAAGACGGTGCTGCGGAGTGTTGGGTGAAGTTGTCACCAGCTCACCTCGTTCGCAAGATGGTTTTGATTCCTTGCGAATTTGTGCAGGCCAAGCTCTTGCAGACGTGGCAGCCGCGGGAGCAGCGGGGTTAGGCTTGGGGCGTCCTCTGGAGGGATGAGCGCCAGGTCCAGCGAGACCAGGTTGGGGAACTTGGCTGCCAGGTCAGTCGGCAGCTCGCTCGGACGCAGCCGCTTGATTCGCTGGCCCACAGCGTCCCTGAAGCGCCGTGCAACCTGCGACAGTCGTCGTGCTTTCAGCAGTGGAAGCGAGCGGCGACGCAACCTTGTTGGCAGAAACGAGGAGGCCGGACCAGGCGCAGCAGGAACAGGTCGTCCTCGTTGCAGAGGTTGATGACGCGCTGCAAGATGCTGGGGTGGCAGTCCGCCAGCGGGAAGACGTTCTTCCGGGCCCTGCCCATCGCTGCGTTTGGGTCGGTTTTTTGAAAAGTTGCCAGAGGCCGTCTACAGCCTGGCACGCCAATTCGGCGGGCGGGCGGGCGAGATCGTGCTGGCTAGCAGGTCGGCTGCTGAACGCTTGAGCAGCTCATTTCAAGCAGGTCATTGACGCAGCTGTCTGCTGCTCTCTGTGGAATATTTGCACATGATGGCATGACCTGCGTTGTTGATCTTGCAGCGCTCGAGCCCCCCAGCATCAGGAATGATGAATACGGCGTGCTGCGGCTGCTGTCAGCCAGGCTCCAGCTGTAAGAGGAGGAGGAGGACAATGCACTCGCACCCCGTTACCTTTCTTCCACATGTCAAGGGCCATAGCTGGAAAGCCGCAGAGGCAAAGACTCAGCCGCAGCACCTCCTCTCCGCTCCCAAGCTTGCAGCAGCCTGCTTTTTTGGGACTGTGCTGGCGCTCAAAAGCTGCTAGGATTTGCTGCTGCCGTTTCTGAATACTGCACTTAATGGCTCTTTTGTGCAATAGACAGTGACCCCTGCAAATTTCTGGCATGCTTGCCAGACCCGTAATGCCCCTTCCTGCTGCATGTGCTTTCCATTTACCAGTACACTTCCCAAAGCTTTGTTGACGAGACCACGTCATGGCGCCTGGCGGCAACTTTTGCAAAATTCTGGCTGGCCATGGCGCGGGCATGGCTGCCTTCACTCGGCAACGCTTTGCAGCGCTGCCTCGCCCTTGTGACGATGCTTGTTGGGTGTCCACAGCAGCTCACATTCAAGTCAACAAAGAATGGCGGAAATCCCCGGCTCAAACGTGTTCCCAAGCCTCGCCAGCTGTGCCGCGCTTGTCGCCCACTGTTTAACACCGCAATATGGGCCACGATGCTGACTGCCACCAGGCCGAGCAGCCCGGGGTCCTTGCTGCTGGCAGCTGCGCCGGCGCAGCTGCCAGCCGCTCAGCGCCCATGAAACGGATCTCAGCTCAATCTGTAAGAGGGGCGCATCTGGCCCTTCAGGAACGGCACCCGCAGCCGCTCCGGCAGCTCCTCAGCAGACTGGATGTGCGCCGGCAGGCGCAGCCACGTGAGCGGCAGGCGCTCCAGCGGGGCAAGCGGCGGCGGCGGCGGCGGCCTCCATGCGGAAAAGGTAAGGTCCAGGACGCGCAGCGCAGGCAGCCCCGCCAGCAGCTCCAAGGCGTCCGCAGTGATGCTGTGGTTTGCCCTCAAGCAGAGCTGCTGCAGTGCCGTGAGTCGCGCGACCCAGCCCGCGCCCCCGGCCGAAAACGTCTCCAGCCTATCTCTGAGGCTCAGGGAAGTCAGCGAAAGCATGCCTGCAGCGAGGCAGAAACTCTATAGCGCATGTAAAGGGTATCGCGTGATTGCTCGTCCATGCAGGAAGCAAGCCGCACCGGACAGGCAGCGCAGCTGCGACTCGTTTTGCAGGCAGTGGCAGAGCGAGAGGCTGCGCAGCCCAGTGAGCGGGTGCAGGCAGCGCGGCTCATCGCCAAGCTCAACATCACTCAGCACCAGCTTTGTCAGCCGCGAGTGGGCGCCTGGGATCTGATCGCCCAGCTGCATGCCGCTATCCGCCAGAGGCACCCTCTTGTCAGTCCAGCAGCGCCTGGCGCAGGAAGCAAAGCCAGCGATATCCGGCAGCAGGCAGCTCCTTGCTGGCACCCGAGCAGTGCAATCACCTCAGGCTGAGCTGCCTCAGGCTGGACAGTCCCGCCAGTGCAGCTTCCAGGGGCAGCGCGTCTGCGCCGACTTGCCCGCTGCTTGCGTGTATGTAAAGACACGCAAGCTGCTGCAGCTGTGAGAGCTGCGCAACGCCCGCACAGCTGTAACTGCCGCCTATCAGCCTGAGGCTCGTCAGCCGCGTGAGCGCGCACAGCTGCACGATGCCTGCGGCAGAAGCACTGCAAGTGTCATTGCCCCACGGCTGCAGTGCCTCCTGGTGGCGCTGAGCAGGCGCTCACCCTCGTCGGATACAATGCGATTGTAAAAGATGAGGAGTACAAGGTCCGTCAAGCTGACAATAGCGCGCAGCTGAACGCAGATGACGTCGATGTTCTCTACAGCGCCGTGGCAAGTGATGACAAGGCTCTGGAGCCTCCTGCACACACACCCAGCAGGGGCTTGCGATTCAGCAATGGTGTTCGAGAGCAATTCAAGTCGAGCTTCTCAGAGCAGGAGGGGAGCGGAATTTGCTGTCTCACCCGCTGCTCAGCGGCTGCATGCACTGGGCTTGCGCCATCAGCATTTGCGGCGAGGCCTGCGGGAGGCTGACCCTGACGAGCGTGTCCGCCAGCCGGGTCAATCCATGCTGCAGGGCCGCCCACTTCACCTCCTTTTCACATACGCCCTTCACCTCCAGGCACTGCAGGGAGCTGCAGCGAGCTGCCACTGCTGGGAAAACCTCGTAGTCGCCCGACAAAAAGAAGAAGCTCAGCCGTGTCAATGTCTGGAGGGTTGGCAGCCACTACACCGCGAGCAGCACCACATATCAGGAGCCAAACACTCGCTGACTGTTGAGTTTCAAAGCAGAGGGCAGGCAACATCGGCACACCTCAGTGGTAATGCTGTCTCTGTTCGGAAACGCCTGTTTGAGAGAGCGAAGCTTAAGCTCGCGCAGCTGCGGTAGCTGGGGGATCAGTGCGGACACGTCCCTCGATTGTTGGTGCCAGAGGTCCAGTGAGACCAGGTTGGGGAATTTGGCTACGAGGGCAGCTGGCCGATCGCTGGGAATCAGGCGCGTGACTCGCTGTCCCACGGCATCCCTGAAGCGCCGAGAAACCTGCACCAGGCGCTGTTGTGAGACCCAAAGCTCCTGAGGATTGGCTGGGGCGTCTTTGCCGGATTCATGGCGAACCAGGCGCAGCAGGAACAGGTCCTCCTTGTCGCACAGGCCGATTATGCGCTGCAGGATGCTCGGGTGGCAGTCCGCCAGCGGGAAGCTTGCCAGCCGGCCAGCCATCGCCATTTTTTTGTGGCCCGCCAAGGGGAAACGCCTGCGGGATGCGCAGCCTGGCCGAGCTCCTGCGGACGGAGGGGGGCGCTGCGCTCCGTTTAATCAGTGCTGAACCATTTTGCGGCATCGGCCTGCGCTCTGTGCACAAACAGGTGTAGTGTGGTGTGCCTGAATGCGGGCATGCGGTTTCCATCCATTCCTGAGCTCCGACCTAGAGCCTCTCCGTAGCATAGATGGGCACCAGAGAGCAGCAGTGCGTAGAGGTGAGCACGCCCGAGCACGGCAGCCCAGAGAACAAGGCTGCAGTAAGCCATTTTCTATGCGCCAAACAAGTGACGCACATTGCCTCGACCTGCCTGCTGGTCCACAACAGGACATGCATCCGGCATCCTGCCCAGGGCTACCCAGCTGGACTTGACCAGCTGTTGGCATTCAGAGAGGCTCTGGAAGCGAAGAAATGTGCCACATGAGGCGGCCTGAGCGCACTCCACGCTAGGAAGTCCAGCGCTGGGACGTGCGTGACCCCACGGAACAGAATGCAACGCCAGGCTGCTGCGGGTCCGTTGGCTGGCATTGAAGGCAGCCTGGCGAACGAGCTTCCAGGTGGTTGGCCCAGCCAGCTGTGCCTGCAGGCCCTGCCAGCTCACGGCTTCTGCTCCTCCCTGTATTGGCATCAGGCTCCACATCCAAGGACTGCCAGGCCATGACATGGAGAAAGAGCCTGTCACTCTGGCCTCCTGCTCCGGCGCCACAGCGCTTTCACCAACGCGCAGTCTGACATGCGCCACAAAAAGGGAAGCCCCAAGCGCAGGCGAGCCCTGCGCCGGCAGAGAGAACACAACAGCGAAAAATTCCAGGGGTGTTCAATCCTGTTTTGGCTGACATACTCCACCAACTTGAGGTGTCCAGCTGTTGTATCAATTGACCCGCCCAAACACGCCTACGGTATCTTGAGCGCGGCTCCTTGCCCTTTTTCGCATTCCATCACACGGTGGTTCATCGACCCCCAAAGGAACAGGCCGGCGGGGGGAGTTCAGCAGGAGGTGGCAGTACCCGCGCTCAGGCAGAGTGGAGCTCTTCCAGACTGAAGCTGTAAAAGGTGCGGCTGCGGCCCTTAAGGAACGGCACCCGCAGCCGCTCCGGCAGCTGTTTAGCAGACCGAATGTGCGCCGGCAGGCGCAGCCACGCCAGCGGCAGGCGGGCCAGCGGCGCCAGCGGCGGCAACGGCGGCAGCTGCTCCCCCCTCCATGAGGAAAAGGTAAGGTCCAGGACGCGCAGCGCGGGCAGCCCCGCCAGCAGCTCCAGTGCATCGGCAGTGATGCCGAGATTTCCGGCCAGGGAAAGCTGCTGCAGCGCCGTGAGTCGCGCCAGCCAGCCCGCTCCCGTGGACGAAAACGACAGCGACCCGTCGCCGAGGCTCAGCCAAGTGAGCTGGACCATGCCTGCGGCCAGGCGGCGCTTCTTGTTGGAAAGGAGCGCTGTGTGTGCCGCGGGGCGCGCACGAAAGCTGGCAATGGCGGCCGCACCGGACAGGTAGCACAGCTGCGACTCATTCCGCAGGCCCTGGAAGATCATGAGGCTGCGCAGCCCCGTGAGCGGCTGCAGGCAGCGCGGGTGGTCCCACAGGCCGGCGTTGTTCATCCGCAACTTTGTCAGCCGGGAGTGCGCGCCCGCGATGGTGCCCAGTCGCAGGCCGCTGCACAGCACGAGTGGGAGCGAGTCATGATGGCCGCAGCAGCACAAGCCTGTGCTTCAACGGGGCCAGGGCGTTGCAGCTAGAGAAGCGACTCACTCGCAGCATGCCAGCTCGAGCTGCTTCAGGCTGCGCAGCCCTGCCAGTGCTTCGCCGAGGGGCGGAAAGTGTGCGGCATAGGCTAGCGGTTCCTCCTCGTTGCCCATAGAGCTCAGGCCCAGGTTTGCCAGGCGCGGCAGCCGCGAGAGCTGCGCAACGCCAGCGCAAGTGTAGCCGCATGCGTCCAGCTGGAGGCTGGTCAGCCGCGTGAGCGCGCACAGCTGCGCGATGCCTGCATAAGGGGGGCTGCAAAGCTTGCACTGGGCCAAAGGGGTGATGTACTGCAATCGCTAGCGAGACACTGATGAACAGGCGCCCACCCTCGTCTGCTATGTGGCCACAGAAGACGTCGAGCGAGGTTAGGTCTGTGAATTCGCGCAGCTGGGCATAAATGCTGTCCGAAAACGGCGTACACTCCAAGCGGAGCCTCTGAAGCTTCCTGCGCACACGCCTGGCGTTCTCAAGCACTGCAATGTCTTGCAGCGCAGCTTAGCGTAGAGCAGCAGATGTTGCACAGTACTCAAGGTGCTCACCCTGTCTTCAGGGGCAGCAGGCCCTCGGCCGGCGCCTCGCCCTTGATGAGAAAGTTTTCCGCAACAGGCGGCACCTCAAGTCTGATCAGTGTGTCAGCCACATGGGCCACTGCCTGGTACAGGATCTCCCAAGTGAGCCCCTCGCAGATGCCACTGACCTCCAGGCACTGGAGGGAGCTGCAGTGAGCTGCCACGCTCAAGAAGCCCTCTGCGTCATTGACAGATTCGAGATGCAGCCGCGTCAGGGTCGAAAGCGCCGGCAGCCACTGCGACCGCATGTCAGAAACTCAGATGTCCATCATCAGTCTTTGAGAGGGGGAGCTATCTGCAACGCCTGACCTCGTCGGTGAGGTCGGCGCTGGTTGGGGCCTGCAGGCGCAGCTCGCGTAGGTGCGGCAGCTGTGGCAGCAACGGGCCGAGTTCTTCCACGAGTGGGCCTGTCCAGGAGTGGGCGCAGGACAGGTCCAGCGACACCAGGTTTGGAAACTTGGCTGCCAAGTCTGCTGGCAGCTTTCTTGGGCGCAGCCGCTTGACTCGCTGCCCCACAGCATCCCTGAAGCGCCGAGAGACCTGCACCAGGCGCTTCCATAAGACGCAAGGCGAGATCCTCGGCTGGGGCATCCTCGCCGGGATCAATTGCGGACCAGGCGCAGCAGGAACAGGTCCTCCTTGTCGCACAGCCCAATGACACGCTGCAGGATGCTCGGATGGCAGTCTGCCAGAGGAAACACGGCCTCGGGGGCGGCCATCACTGTCTTTTTTATGGCTGTTTTTTGAAACGCTCACCTGGTCCGAGAAGCGCCCAGCCTGGCAGCGGCAGATGGGCGGGAAAGTGGTCTGATTGAACAGTGCTGCTAGCAGGTGCGCACGCGGGACGTCATGGATCTCCACGATGTGCCGCCGCCGCATCTCACAAAAATAGCTTCGTCTTGTGGCTTCATTATGGCAGGAGGATTGCTGATGGCTGATTTAACTCAATAGGCAGCCACACACACACTTGGCTCGGATCTGAGGCGCGCGTTGAAGAACACGCGTATGTAGACAAACACTGTGCGCTGAGTGGGACGAAGCATGCCGTTGCTGCCTTCGTTTCACCATCCTTGAGAAACAGCAGCGGTGCAGGTCAACTCTCGAGTCTTTATCCATGCATGCTCGCACTGAGGCCTAGGCGCGCTGCTGGCCCTGCCATGATCGAGGGCGGACAGGCACGAGGGGCAGCAAACCCCAATGAAACGCAGACAAACGCTGGGAGTACTCTCAACGCTCTCAGGTCTCCGGTCGGTGATGGTACAAAGCTACAAAAGACAAGCCAGCTCCTTCATTGTGGGAATTGGCTGGAGGGGTCCTCCGGCTGGAACGGCTTGCTGGCGAATGCGCCAAAGGCCGACACTTGCGGCCGCTGCTGTGCCGGCTGGCCTTGGGCGCCGCCGCCCGACGCTCCCCCGGCTTCCTGCTCCTCTAGGCTCTGCAGGAAGGGCAGGCTTGCCAGTGTGAGTCGAGCAGCTGTGCAGAGTCGGGGGTCGAGGGAGTGACTAGGGATCTTGCCTGCGCTTCGTGCTGCAGATAGCTAAGCAGTGCCTGCGTGGGCACACTCTCCTTATCGCCATATTCACGTAGCAACCACTGAAATTGGCGCTCCTGCAGCGCGGAGACTCGCTCAGCTGCCTCAAGCGCAGCAGTGATGCAATAGCAGGAGGGGGCAACATGGGACGCCTCGCACCAGCAGGTGCCGGCACTGCGTTCTCGACTTTTTGTGTTCGCGCTCCGCGCTGGCGTACAGCGCCGTCACTGCCTGCAGGCAGTCGGGCGAGGGAAGTTAGGCACGCAACACACTCGAAGCAGCCCGCCCGCCCGCCGAAAGCAGCGGGCTCGCCCGCAGCGTCTCCCTCTTCCTATCTGTGAGCGGAACGAGGGGAGGCTGCGCCGAGCCTGAGCCCCGGCCTCGCGCCGCTTGAAAGGCAGGGTCATCCGCCGGCGTCACGCCCGTTCTGGCGTCAAGCCACACTGTGCGAGCAAGCGGGGGGCACACCTTGGCCGCGGCTGCGAAGACGGTGTGCAGGTTGCGGTCCTCCTCCTCCTGGAACTTGCGCTTCTTGTGGGGGTTCATCGCAGTCCGGCGCCCGAAGCAAGCCAGCCGCCAACGCAGAGTGCGGCGATGGCCCCGTCCGGTACTCAGGTCCCGCCTTAGATCGACTGTGCGCGCAAGAGCCAGTGGGGAGCCGGAATTGAGTGAGGACCAGCAGGCCCTAGTCCTGAGTGCCGAGTTGGCATTGGTGACAGTGGTACCAGGTGTGATGGGTCTGTCCTTTAACCTCTCGGCGATATCACACATGCCAGATGCATGCCAGCGTCAAACGGTGGAGACCAATCAACAACGAGGAAAGCAATCACGTCGCGAGCTTGGCGAGCGCCTGCTGCACCGCCTGCAGCTCGCCCTCCAGCTTACCCGCCTTGTCCGCGTCCGCCGCCTGCACATGCTCCGGCGACTTTTCGTACCCGGCCGCCGCCGTGCGCTTGGCCAGCGCCGCCTGCTGCGCCTCCAGGCCGGCCTGCAGCGCCGCACGCACACATGCCTTCTCAGCCTCCCCAGCCTCAAGAGGCCGCACCCTCGAAGCAGGGGCAGCATCACAGCAGCCTCCAGCATCCGCACTGGGTAGCCGCGGCCCCTGCTCGCCAGGGGCAGACATCTGCAACGGCAAGGATGCCGTGCCTGCTTCTCGCGCAGCCGCTTGAGCTCCTTGTCCAGCAGCGCGCCGGACAGCTCCATGAAGACGGTGGTGGTGTCGTCGACCACCGCGGTCGCGCACTGCCGCCCGCCGGTGCCGCCGCCGGCCAGCAGCAGCTCGGCGCTCTCGGCCGTCGCGAGCACCGCGAGCACCGAGGGGCCGTGCTCCTCCAGCCAGGCGGCCCGCTGCGGGCTGCTGCACTGCAGGAAGAGGCGCGGCCGCTCCCGCGTCAGGTTGTACTCTGCGGCCGGACAGCACAAGGGGGCAGCCGTCAGCGCCCCGCCTGCCCACCAGAGCCGCCCAGCGGGAGCTGCCTCCTGCCTCCTTGCGCTGCAGGCGCGTGCCCTCTCTGCCAGCACTAAAGCGGCAAGAAGCCGCTCGTCAACCTGGCAGAATCATAGCACAAGTAGATGCGAGTGCAACGGGCAGCACACTGACAGTGGATGGCACCAGGAGCAGTGGCTGGTAAGTATGGGAGGCCAGCCGGAGAAGGGGATTTGCTCGCCTGCCCGCAGCGCGCGCACCGCCCGCACGCACTCCAGCAGGAACTCTGTCGCCTCCTCCGCGCCCGCGTCCGCCCAGGCCGGCTGGTGCGTCGGGAAGGCGGCCAGCATGAGCGACTCGGGCTGGCGGCCGGCGCCCTTTGGCAGCCGCTGCCACAGCTCCTCCGTGACAAACGGCATGACCGGGTGCAGCAGCCTGCAAGCGGCGGGCACGGGCGCGTCAGAAGCTGGCCAGGGGTTGGGACAGGCGCAGAGGTGCAAGAGAGCTGAAGCTGGTTCCGAGCAGGAAGCGGCAGGAGCTGTTTGGTTCAGAAAGAGGGTGAAGAAGCGCTGGCGCTCTGCTTGACTAGAGGTAAAGCGTCGGTAAGCATAGCTTTTGTGCCCCATCAACCAGAACGTGAGGCTGGGCACGGCTGAACGCTAGCGCGCAAGCCGCAAGCCGGCTCAGCAGCCTTCTTTCCCAACCCGCCATGCTGGTCGTGATCTGCCCAGCCTCACAAAAGCCCAGGCGCTCAAGGTAACGACGCTCAAGGTAACAGCCCGGTGAGTAAGCAGCATGGGGCAGCCCAGCGCAGTTTTTTTGACACAGCGAGACGCACCTGAGGCCGGTGTCGAGGCAGAGCCAGAGCGTGTCCCGGAAGGCCTGCTTGAGCAGCGCGGAGGCCGGGTCGCCGTCGTCCAGCGCCACTACCGGCTTGACGAGCTCTATGAAGACATCGCACAGGCAGTACTGCCACCAGCTGTACAGGCCCTGCAGGGGCGGCCATCGGGCGAGAGTTACGGCTCACTGAGCATGCGTAAGTTACATGCATAATATTGCATTTGCAGCAAGCCTGACGGGAAAGAACAACCTGGAGTGGTGGGGCAGGGAAAGGGGTAGGGTGCAGCGCTCAGCAGCTGCCAGGATGCCAGGCGTGCGGGGGCAGTGAAATGCCCCGGCTTCCTGTCCTGCTGACAGGCCTGGCTGCAGCTTGACCAAAGAAATGCCAGGCAGCTCGATCGCAGCTGCATCGCCTCATGCCCCCTCTCACGGCACCGCAGCTGCCCACTGCTTACACTCTCAAAACCAGCGGCTGTAACTCCTGCACCGAGGACAGGAGTTGCGGCACCTGGATCGTGTCGCCAAACTCGTAGACCGCGAGCCCCTCGTTGGTCGCCTTGACGGTGGCGGCCAGCCGGGAGAGCACCCAGCGGCAGGCGAGCGGCAGCGCGGCCGGGTCGGCGGGGAAGCCCGGGCTCGGCGCAAAGCGGGGGCCCAGGTTGAGCAGCGCGAAGCGGATCGCGTTCCACAGCTTGTTGCACCAGTGCCGGTTGGCGACCACGCGTTTGATGTCCAGGTTCAGGTCCTTGCCCTGCGGCAGTTACAAGCGGCGGGAGTTACATCAGCTGTGAGCTGAGCGGGCCCTCCTTTGGCTGATGAGTCTGCCTTGCAGCTACTTTGGGCAGGGAAGGCGTTATAGCAGGATGGACCGAGCGCAGACTCAGGTTCGTGGGCAATGGGTGCTGCTTTGAGGTCGCAGCGTGACCTGGCAGTCTCATGAGGATTCTCAAAATCTCAGCCCCATAGAGTAGCTTCCTGGCTGCACAGCGGCGACTGGGCTGAGACCCAGGGAGAGGGACCAGTGTCCAGCGCAAGCCAGCCAGGCCTGTTGTCCAAGCGGCAGCAGGCTCCCTTGCGGGCGCTCTCTGGGTCGCCGAGCAGGACCCCACTCCCACTCTCAATTGTAGCAGGAGGTTTGAACCTGGAAAGGCATTCAGGTCGGCGGAATGTTCCGGCTGAACGTGCTTGCGGCACGGGGGTTTTGACATCGCTCGCTACACCAACCCTAGGACTTTCAAATAACTGCGAGGGAGCGGAGGCGAGGCGCGCGCCTGCGACAGGTACGCGAGCAGCGTGAAGCGCAGCGCGTCGGTGCCGCACTCCTCGATGCCGTCGGGGAAGTCAGCGCGCTGCCCGGCCTCCGCCTTTTGGATCTCCGCCTCGGCCAGGTTGCCCTCGCGCAGCTTGGCGGCCAGGCCGGCCAGCGAGATGCCCTCGATGACGTCCAGCGGGTCGACGACGTTGCCGAGCGACTTGGACATCTTGCGGCCGTGCGCGTCGCGCACCATCGAGTGCAGGTACACCGTGTGGAAGGGCACCTGGCCTGCGGGGGGCGGGGGCGGGGCGGCGGGAATCAGACGCCATGCGCAGGGCGAGCTCGGTGGTTTGGATGCAGTCAGGGCGCAGCGGGCGTTTCATCAAGGCTGATCGAGTGTCACTTTCTGCCCCGGCTTTCCAGAGGGAAACTTTGATGGAAGCAGGAGAGGGGTGGCTTGACCACACCAGCACGGCAGGCGGCAGCAGGCCAGCCGGTTAAGAACAAGATCAGATCAGAAGATCAAGCCCTAACTGAAAGATCAAACCCCAACTGGTAGCAAATTAGAGTCGTGCAGCGCAAAATAACTCTGCAGCAACGAGGCCAGCCATGCGCCCGAGCCCATTCCAGACAAAGCCGGCACGCAAGAGGACAGGGCATCAGGCACAGGCGCGCTGCTGCTGCCGCTGGCATTCTGAAAGGAAGCATGGGGAGCTGCTGCCGGCCGCTCACCGGTCAGCTTCATGCCCATCATGACCATGCGCAGCACCCAGAAGAAGATGATGTCGTGGCCCGTCTCCAGCAGGCTGGTCGGGTAAAACTTGGCCAGGTCGGCCGTCTGCTGCGGCCAGCCCATGACCGAAAAGGGGAAGAGGCCGGAGGAGAACCAGGTGTCCAGCACGTCCACGTCCTGTCCATGAGGACAGCAAGCGTCAGGCCGTGGCTTGGATGGGCGCTGCAGAGCCGCTGCGGCAGGCGGGGGAGACGGGGTGCTGCTTGCATTCAGAAAAGGCAGGCTGGGCGTGGAGCTGTGTGTAGGTAAAGCGAGAAGGCAGGCACACGGGCGGACAGGGAGGCAGGGGCGGGGCGGCTGGCGAGCATGCAAGGCCGCTGACTGAGGAGGAGAGCATCCCACTCACGCCTGGGCACCGGTCGGGACCCCATAGCCAAGCTTCCCTGGCAAGCAGCAGGCACATGCGCCAGGCAAGGAGAGATGGGGATGACCAGGAGCACCTCCCAGCCATGCTGGACATCGCGCCAGCTAGCCGCATTGTAAAAGCGCTGCTCTCCAAACATGCAGAGAGTAGGTTGACTGCCAGGAAGGGTAGTTTGGGGCGGTGCCTGCTCGATGGAGGCAATCTCCTGGCCCGGGTGCTTCTGCCGCACGAGCGCCTCGGCGGCGGCGGCGTCCGGGGCGGCCACCCAGTGGTCCACGCGCTCGCTGGGGCTGCCGGCGGGCGCGGGCGCCTCGCCGGCCAGCGTGTAGTAAAAGGCCGGGATGCGGTGGCCCCACCACAGCTGCCGGCTGATGCACCAGTCGCGTAGCCGCGCGATCCAGCTGCGGCACATGTCATGCGTCAGAGAGACCACATGCTTGCTGGCTGTGTGGCCGCTGGCAAGCCAGGCTGGGGAAGGGTGAAAGGCAGAGCTCCGAGGATGCGTTGGGGACAGGAGGGAAGCCTGGCACGGCTTGCAGGCACCAGAGTCAGCAATGCTCTTGAAGCGTGGCGATCCACGTGCGGAAGTGTGGGAACAAAGCGCACTCGAGGAAGGAGCGCGGGCTCGGCAGGATGGTCAGGCGGCCGTCGTGCACTGCGGCGGCGGCGGCCGCGCCCATGTCCGCGCAGTCGACCCACCACTGCGGCTTGATGACCGGCTCGATCACGTCGCCTGAGCGGCTGCAGGTGCCGAGCCGCATCTCGTTGCCGGCGGTGCCGCGGAAGAGGCCCTGCTCCTTGAGCCAGTCGACCACCGCCACCCTCGCCTGCACGCGCACGCATCGTCAAGGAGACCTGTGCACGCGGCGCGCGGCTGGAGCGCGGCGGCGGAAATTAGGCGGGCCGCGCACCTCGAAGCGGGGCAGGCCGGCGAAGCGGCCGCCGCGGTCGTTGAGCCGCCCGTCGTCCGTCAGCACGTTGACGAACGGCAGGCCGTGCCGCTTGCCGGTGTCAAAGTCGTTCGGGTCGTGCGCGGGCGTGATCTTGACGGCGCCCGTGCCAAACTCCGGGTCGACGAGCACGCCGTCAGCGACGATCGGGATCTTGCGCCCGTCCAGCGGGTGCACCACGAAGCGCCCGACCGCCTGCTTGTACCTGCAGCGCGGCGCGCGCACGCTCAGTTGCCCGAATGAAGTACAGCGACGTTTCAGCGCGGCCGCGGGACGGCGGACGCGCGCGCGCGGCGGCGGCGGGGCGCACCGCGGGTCGTCCGGGTGCACGGCGATGCCCGTGTCGCCGATCATCGTCTCGGGCCGCGTCGTCGCGACCACGATCTCCTCGACCAGCGCGCCGTCCGCGCCCGGGTACGGCTGCTCCAGCTTGTACGCGAACGAGGTCAGCACGCCAAACTCGACCGGCTGCGCGTAGCCGGGCACCTTGACCTTGGCGTACGCCGGGATGTCCGTGTAGTCCACCTGTGCGAGCCGACAAGCGGCAGTGAGAACGCTCGGAGCGCCTCAGCAATGATGCATCCCCTTGGGCGCAGCTAGGCGAGCAAAGCACAGCCAAACAGCACCCGACTCAGCCGTCCTGCAGTGCGCTGAAACAGAGCAAGCCAGGAGCATACCTCCGAGTCCGAGACGGCGGTCTTGAGGCGGCAGTCCCAGTTGACGAGGCGCACGTCGCGGTAGATCAGCCCCTCCCGGTGCATGCGCAGGAAGGCCTCCTGCACGGCCGCGCTCAGCCGCGCGTCCATCGTGTAGGCCTGCCGGCTCCAGTCGCAGCTCGTGCCCAGCCGCCGCATCTGGTGGCAGATCTTGCCGCCGTACAGCTCCACCCACTTGTGCACCTCTGCCAGGAACGCCTCGCGGCCTGGCGCACCCCGCGGCCGCCGCCCCTCAGCGACCCCGGCCGCCACTTTTGTGAGTTCATTTATGGGCGGCCAGACGCTGACAGGGAACCGCCACAGAAGCTGGAAGCAAAGCTGTCAAGCGGCAGGTTGAGGGGGAAGGGGCTTCGGGGGAGAGACGCAGAAGGAGTTGCTCTGCGCGCTGGAGGGGCCCAAAGCAGAACCGCTTCCTGCCTGATGAAGCAGCGGCGGTGCAAGCAGCCCGCGGCAGGCTCCTCCCAAGCAGGCGGGTCAGCGAGTCGGCCGGCTCACCCAGCTCCTCGCGCTTGATGCCCCGCTTGAGCAGCGTCTTCTCCACGATCGACTGCGTGGCGATGCTCGCGTGGTCCAGGCCGGGCACCCACAGCGCGTTGCGGCCGCTCATGCGGTGCCACCGAGTGAGCGCGTCCTGCAGCAGGGCGCCCGAAAGGCAGGCGCGCCTCAGGCGCCCGCGCAGCGCAGCCACCTGCCCTCGAGCAGACAAGGGCGGCATCTCCCTCGAAGCGTCGGCTCTTCCCGTCAGGCTGCTGCAAGCAGCGCTGGCTGGCACAGCAGACAGGCAAAGTGGGAGCAACGGAGGCGAGGTTCATGTCACATCACGGCGAATCGATCAGCAATGCGCGGCTTGCCTCCCAGCAGCAGGGGAGGCTGCAGGGGAGTGTTTCGCTTGGCGGCAGGCAGCGGCGGGGCGCGTGCCTGCACAGAGTCGGTGAGCGCGTGGCCCAGGTGCAGGCTGCCGGTCACGTTGGGCGGCGGCAGCACGAGCACAAACGTCTCCGCATCTGACTCCATGCTCGGCTTGAAGAAGCCGCACTCCTCCCACCAGGAGTACCTGGCGGCGGCGGCGGCAGCCAGGAGTTTGGAGCCCGTCTTTCCGCAGAAATCGGTGACATGCTCGTCTAATGGCTAATTCCGTTCAGTGGAGAAACCCAAGCCAAACATAGGTGTGGTGATTCACGTTGCGCTTCCCATGTGTGTTTTGCCATGCCCAAATCAGGTGTGCCGCCTCCCGGCAGAAGAGACGGGCGCTCGAGCTTGCAGACCCTCGCACTGGAGATCTGGGTGCCGCTGCGGCAGTCCTTGTGCCGGCAGCTGCATGCGTGCACCTGCCTCCGCCATCTCAGGAGGCCCAGCCTCCTGCCAAGCGTCGCACAACGGGCAGGCATGGGCGGGCGGGGCGGGCGCACGTGGCGGCCTCGACAAAGCGCGGGTGGTACGCCTTGGGCATCTCCTCCAGGTTGCCGTACGCCTTCTTCTGGCCGCGGGGCGTGGCCTGGGCCGCCCGGATGGCCGCCTCCACCTCGGCCGCCTCCTTGGCCTGCAGCAGTCGCGCCGGAAGCGACCAAGCATGAGGGCCGTGACACAGGGCGTGGTTGGGGACAGCTGCAAGTGGGGCCCATGATTACAGGGACACATGACTTGCATGCCATCGGAGGTTCTACGCATGTGCACGGCGAATGGCATTCCGAGTGTGCTGCGCTGCCATGCCATTGGAGAGCGGCAAAGCCGGGGCGGAGCAGGATCAGTGGTGCTGCTGCAGCTACAGCAAGCGGGAGAGCTCTGTAGAAGCGCGGCCAGAGCGGCCGCTGGGGGGGAGCCGCACCTTTGCCTCCTCGGCGGCGGCCTTCTTGCCCTTGGCGCCGCCGCCGCCTGCCTGCTTCTGAGCCTCAGCAGCTGTGCGGGCCTGCGCCTTGGCGAGCGCCTTTTCCTTCTTGGCCGCCTTGGCCGCCGCCTTCTCGTCCTGTGCAGTCCCAAACGGTCTCAGGTGCCGCTGCCAGCTTGCAGTGCTTTTGCTCTCGCCAAACGCAGCTGAAGCAAGCAGTCTGCTAGCTGAAAGAGGCCCTGTTTGCAAATGGCACATGTCTGGAAGGAGCGGAGACTGCCTGGCTCACCTTTTTGGCCTTCTTGACCGGGTCGACCTCCTCTGCCGCCGCCTGGCCGTCTGCAGGAGCAGCCTGGTTGCCCTCCTTGGCAGCCGCCTTGGCGGCCGCAGCCTTGGCCTTCTTGCTCGCCTGCAGGGCCTCCCTCTCGTCCTGCATCACAGCCGGCAGATGTCGCTGGCATGGTTGCCGAGCTTGTTTGGCGTATTGTTCCGCTTTTCCAGCGCGTACTGGTGGATTATCGATCTGACACCTCCCCCGTGTAGCAAAAGCTGCCATGCACCGTTCGCAGCTTCACTGCATGCGCCACAAAGGTCGGGCATGGCCGGCAGCGCACCATCTTTGGCTGGCTGGCGAGGTCAATCACGCCACCCTCGGCTGCAGGGCCTGCCCCATTGCCGGGGGGTGCCTCAGACCCCATTGCCGTCGCCCCGCGCGCCGCGACTGGCGCCGCTAGGCCTGTTGCGATTGATGGCCGCCGGCAGTCGAGCCCGGTCTCCGCCACGCCAGGCGGCTCGGCGTGTGCCAGGAGGTGATGAAGCTCCGCAGTGTCGATTTGCCTGCCAGCTGCGTCGTGCCTGGACGGCGCGGTTCGAGGCGAGCGGCCGACGCTGGCTTTGGTCTACTCTCAGCGAGGAGCTGGCAGGCCGGCACCAGGCGAAGGATCAGCGACAGCTGTTCCTGGCCCCTTTTGTGACACATGCAACTCGTGCGATTAGAGTGACGAATGAGGGTATGGATGGGCTCGTGCATGTGCCTCCCGCCGGCAATGGCGGAGGGAAGGATGACAGGTGAATGCCCTGTTTCAGACGCCGCTCACGGCTCTCAGAGCAACGCATAGACGCAGCCTCCTGACTGGCTGCCCGTTTAAAAATCCCAGCCGGCTGGCACTAAGCAACGGCAATGACTGGCGCACGCTCTGCTCTGCAGGGGGGCCCTGCCTGGCCGCGGGGCCGGGCGGGAAAGTCGTTCGCTGCCGGTCGAGGTTCTAAGGGGTGGATTCCGTGGGGGTGGCGGGTCCATACTCGCAATTCTGGCCTCCAAAAACCCGGCCTAAGCAAAGCAGCGGCCGGCAGGGCCCTCCAGAGGGGAGCCCTGCCCGCGAAGCAGTCAAGAGGCAGCACGCCGCCCGCATGTGAGGGGGGACTGCCTGTACACTAGAGGGGCGCGGAGCGGCGGCATAGGACTGGTGGGGGGGGGGGGGGGGACAAAGGCGACTCTCGCTTGGCTCACAGGAGCTGAGTTCTTGATGGTTCGGGACATTGTCGGGGAGTGCGGCAGCGGCTAAAGGGCGCATGGGGCGCTGGCAACAAACGGGGAGCGCGGGCTTCTAGGGATGATGGGAGAATGGCGTGCTTGCCACAGCGCAGAGCTTGGTACAAAAGCGGCTGTGCACGGCCGCCGGTTGCGGCGGGGGGCCGGGCGCGGAGGGCCGTGCCTCTCTGAGGCGACAGTCAGGAAAGGAGGGGAGGGAGGCGGGTTCCTGCGGAGCGCGGTTCGTGCTGAGGCGGCAGCGTTTCTGTGGTGGGGCAGGCGTGCGAGTCATTCGCAGCGAGACTTGTCGGGGCGCGTCACTCGAGGATGGGGCGGCCGGACAGGATGCGGGCGCTCTGCCGCCGAGTCAGCGGCTGGCTCGGCAGCAGACCGGCGAGCTGCGCCGCCGCCAGGTCGCCCGGCTCGGCCAGCGGCGGGATGCTTGGCATGGCCAGGTGCGCGTTGGCGTCCCGGAAGGCCGCCTCCGCGCGCAGCCCGCCGGCCGCCTCGCCCTGGCCGAAGGGCGCCAGCGACAGCGGCTGCAGGTCCAGCTGCTCGGGGCCCGGCGGCAGGCTGCCCAGGTAGCCGTGCTGCACAGCCGCGGCCCCGACGCCTCAGCGCCCGGCTACCGGTAACTCCCCCTCCTCCCACAGGCGGGTGGGAGGGGGATTGGTGCCTGCAAGGGGCCGGCCTGCGCCTGCAGCTGCCGGAACGCGTCCTCCAGCGCATGGTAGCGCTGCGACAGCTGCTCCAGCTGGCTCTGCAGCGCGTGGCACTCGTCGCGGTACATGTCCCGCTCCTCCTCCAGCGCGCTCGTCTGCGGCCGCGTGCTCGTGTAACTCAGGTCATGCAACTCACCCACGATGTAACTCCCGCAATACAACACTCGTCGCATAGTAGCTCGCGCGGGGCAGGGGGGGCCTTGGCAGATGTGTGCGATGGATGTAACTCGCGTGCGATGTAACTCGCGCGGTGACAGGTGGGAGTTAACAAGCCGCACCGCGTCCTTCACGGTCTGCCGCTCGTCGGCGTGCTTCTTGCGCATGCGGCGCGCGGACAGCCGGTTGGTGATGCGCCTGCGTGACGCGACGCGGCAGGCCAGTCAGCCTCGCCGCAGCCGCCGCAGCCACGCCGACAGCGCAGCAGCGGCCCGTGCTCCGTGCGTTGCTGCGGGAGTGGCGGCTGTCCGCCCGGAAACTTGAAAGCAGGCGAGCACAGCGGCTTCCCCCCTGCCGGCGCGCCCTCGCCTCCAGGGGGTGGGGCCGCACCGGCGCAGCTTCCGGAACTCGGCCGGCGTGACCCACTTCATCTCGCCGTCCTCCGTCTCGACCAGCATCGGCTTGGTGCGCTTCTTGCGGCCGGGCCCCCGCCGCTCGGGCGCCGCCTCCTCCTCGGGCATGTCCGGGATCTGGGAAGGGCCCGCGCCCTCGCTGTCGCTGCTGCGCAGCAGCGCGGCCGCCGCGCCGGCGCCTCCCCGCGCGCCTGCAGCTCGCAGCTCGGGCCTCAGCTGCCGTCTGCCTTCTGCCAGCCAGCGGCAGGAAGGCGCAGGGGAGGGGAAGAGGGGACCTAGGGCGGCGCGCTGCGAGCTAGTCAGGCTGGTGGCGCCCAGGCTGCCGGCGCGCGCGGCCAGCGAGACCTCAGGCACCAGGCCGGCGCGGCGGTCGAGCGTGCCGGAGCTGCGGGCGGGGGCCAGCGCTTCGGCCCTGCAGGCAGGGAGTCTGCTTAACGGGTGCCATAGCATGGGAAGGTGACGGGCGTGACGGGCGAGGGCCGAGGGGCGAGGGGCAAGGGGGAGAGCAAGCACCTGGCTGACGAGCGGGTGGGGCGAGCCGACTGCGCCGGCTTGGCCTGCGCCTGCAGCCGCGGCGTATCCAGCACGGGCGAGACGGGCGAGCCGGCGCGGAAGCCCGTCGTCACCGGCGCCCGCTCGCGCTGCGGCTCGGGCGCCGGCTCGGGCGCCGAGCCCAGCCGGCTCAGCTCGCAAGACGCCGCCGGCTGGCAGACGCCCAGGTCCAGGTCCATGTCGTCGGTGATCGGCGGCATCTGCGGAGTTGTGGCGCTCAGTCGGCCATTGTTGCATTGCGGGCCGCGATGCGCCCCCTGACGGCGACGCATCAGCCACGTCGCCGAGATGCATGCGCTTCAAATGGACATCAGACACGTGCCCGCCTGTAACGGGGTGTCGGGCGACCCAGTCCGCCCAGCGCGCGGCCGCATGAGCGGTGCCCGAGATACGCAACTCGCCAATTTCGGGGCCCCGGGCGCAGGCCGACGAGACGCACCGCCTCCAGGATGGCCGGGTCGTTAGGGTTGCTGAGGAAGGTCTCCAGCAGCTCCTGGTGCTGCTCCAGCCAGGCGGCGTCGATGCTCTTGAAGACGCTGTTGCCGCGGCTGATTTGATGCTGCAGCTGGCGCTGCGCCTGGCCCAGCAGGCCGTCGTGATGATGCGCGTTGCCGCCGCGGCGCGGCGAGGGCTCCATGTGCGAGGACGCGCTGCACTGGCTCCACTCAGAGGCGGCCATTCGCGCCGCTCATGCAAGCGCGCTACCTGCGCCGGGCAGGCCTGCCCAGCGTCACTGGCTGGCCAGGCGGGACCAGCGCACAACTAAATGCAGCAATCTGCGAAAGCGGCGGCGGCTCACCCAATTTCCCCGAGCTCGACTCTGAGAAGCTCAGAGTGCGGCAGGCGAAACCGGCCGAATCGAGCCGCGGCCATGGACGGCATGCGGCTTCGCGGGGAAGGTGCTGACGCTGTTAGGGAGCTGCTCGGCCAACGACCGCGTATACTGGGCGCCGATGGAAGCTGGGTTCCGGGCATCGACGGGACGCAGCCGGGAGCAGCATAATGTCGATACGAGAATTTGCACTGATTCATGCATCAGATCATGCACGCTGAAGAGCAGGCGCTGAACATCAGCCCGGCTGCCCGCATGCGAGTTCGCGACCGGGCTCTGTGTGCGTGACTGCATTGCTCCCATACAGAGCTCCCATTCAGATCATCCAGAATATGCTCTGACCCGGGAGGGGTCGCGCAAGCAGCAGTCGCGTTTGTCGCACCTGATGCGACTCGAAGTGGACGCCGGCGCGCGCGCGCGCTCTGGTCTGCCCGTCCGTGGTCTGTCCGTGCGCACGGTCAGAGTGTGCAATCGGGATTGCGAGTTTTGCGAGTTTCCGAATCGGCCAGGTGGCGGTTCCTCGCCTCTGGAAAGCGTACCGTATGCCCTAATGCACAGGTGTCGGCCAGTGAGGAGGGCCAAAGCTCTGCCCCACGCCGTCCGCACAGGAGCGTAAAGCTTGCTGTGCGCTTGCTTGCTCTGGTGCGCTTGCTTGCTCTGATGGGTGCGACTTGCTCTGATGGGTGCGACATGCTTGTTCGCGCCGCTGGCTGGTACAGCTGTCCCGCCGCATTGCTCAAGAAACCAGTCCGCCCCATTGTTGAAGCCAAGTTGGAAGCCAAGTTGGAGGCAGTTGGCTGAAGCCAAGTTGAGCCAAGTTGACTGGGGTGGTGATGTGTAACCTCCCTACTTGAGCAGATGTTGACAGGCTGCGTGCTGGAACTTGCTGGAGAGAACTCACAGCCGCTGCAGCAGTCCCGCTGCACTCCCTCCTCTCATTAAACACTCGCTAAGCACTCAAGCAGGCGGCGCGCGCGTGGGCAGCACCGAGCTCGTGTCGGCAAAGTACTGCACCGCCGCGCCGACGCCGGAGCCGGGCGTGATCTTGACGCCCGCGTGCAGCAGTGCCATCTCCGTCCCGGCCAGCGCCGACAGCAGCATTACCTCGTCCATGTTGCCCAGGTGGCCGATGCGGAACACCTTGCCGTTGACCTGCGAGAGGCCGACGCCGATGGACAGGTTGTAGCGCGCGAACGCCTCCTTGACCACGCGGTTGCTGTCGACGCCCTGCCGGCCGGCGAAGACCCTGGTGTGAGTGTTCAGCTTGCCGCACGTGCGCGCCCGCCAAAGCGAGTCGACGTCCGGCAAAGCAACACGCTCTTCAGCTTCTCACGCGTCAGCTGCAGCTCGGTTAGCGGCCTCCTCCAAGCTCTGCCTTCTGCGTCCAGCTTCAGGCAGCTGCTGTGAAGCCTGCTGTGTCTCCCATGCCTCTGCCGGCTGCCCCCCTCTCCCCGCCCCCAGGGGCCAGGGCCGCTTGCCTCGGGCGTCCGCACGACGGTCAGCGAGTCGCTGCGCCACCGCGGCTCCGTGCACAGCAGCTGCAGGCCCCACGCGGCCACCGCCTTGCGCGTGCCCTCCGCCAGCCTGCGGGCGTGCGCGGTGCTCACTCCCGATGCGCTTTGTTTGTTTTGGTTTGAGGCCCGAGCGCCACGAATGCAACTCTGCACGAGAATACGGTCGCGCCAACGAGATCTCTGCTGACAGAGAACGGCGCTGTGGGCGGTGCTGCTCTGAAGGGCTCGGCCCGGGGGCGGCCAGCAGCACCAGACGGGGCTGAACGTGAGCTGGATGGAGCAGCGACCGCGGCAGGCCAGGGATCGAGCTGGAGCGCAGCCAGTGGAGCATCTCTGCCGCCTGACCGCACAGCGTCGCAGCCAGGCCGCTGTGGGGGCAAGGTAGAAGCCCCTCTCACAGCACAGAAGCTGCGAGTGCTGGACAGGCGCCGAGAGCTTCCCCTGCCCGGCGGGGAAACGCGCCGCCCTCCGCCCGGCAAAACCGGCAGAACGCTGCCTGTGAAAGCGCCCCCCCCTCTGCGCTGCTGCCGCCCTGGCCGCCCTGCCCGGCCAAACCATCCTTTCAGATCGGAACTTGGGGATTTCGCGGCGCACCGGTGGTGGCGCTTGATCACGTTGGGCCAGCCCTCCGCCTGCAGCAGGTCCAGCGAGGCGCGCAGCCCCCACAGCGCCTGGCTGATGGGCGTGTACTGCGTGTTGCCGCTCGCGTTGGTGGACAGCTGGTCGTCCCAGTCGTAGTACACGCGCGGCAGTTTGGCCGCCTTGCGCGCCTCCAACGCCTGCAGTCGGCGACGCGGAAAATGAGCTGAATCTGCAAAGAGGCTGTGCTGCAGAGGGCCTGGGCTTGGGTGCGTGCAGCTCCTCGCCTGCCCAGACCTGCGCTGCCCGCGGCGAGTTCGGCAGCAGCCCGGCCATGCTGGGCGCACAGCTGCGCATGTGGCCGAAACAACACAAAAGAACTGGCAAAACTTGAAAAACTACAATGGCAAAACGGGCAAAACTGGCAAGGACACGCAGGGAGCCTGGCCTTGTCGGAGATGGCCAGCACGGCCAGGCCGGTCGGCAGCGAGAGCGCCTTCTGACTGCCGGTGACCGCGACGTCCACGCCCCACTCGTCAAAGCGGAAGTCCAGGGCGCCGATGGAGGAGACGCCGTCGACCAGCAGCAGCGCCGGGTGGCCGGCCGCGTCCAGCGTCTCGCGCACGCGGCCGACGTCGCTCGTGACGCCTGCATGTGAGCATGGGCATGGGCATGAGCATGAGCATGAGCATGAGCATGAGCATGAGCATGAGCAGGAGCAGGAGCAAAAGCATGGGGCAGGAGCAGGAGCAGGAGCAGGAGCAGGGGCAGGAGCAGGTTGCTTGTGTGCAGAAGCAAAGCGCAAAAGTGCAGTGTATTCCCCCGTCGCTGCAGAGTTACAGGTGGCTGCGCTGCGCCGGGCACCTGGACTGGCGCAGCGGGGACGTCACACGAGCCTCCCCTTTGGCCAATCCCTCCGCCCCCCTGGGCGGCAGTGAAGGGTATGCCAGGAGCCTCACCCGTGGTCGTCTCGTTGTGCACGACGGTGACCGCCTTTATCCGCTTCTCACCGTCCGCAGCCAGGATCTCGGCCAGCTTGTCCTCGGGCACGCCCTCGCCCCACGGCACCTCCACCTTGATCACGTCCAGCCCCAGCCGCTGCATCATGTCGATCCACAGGTGGCTGAACTGGCCAAAGCGGAACGCGACGACCCTGCCGCAGGCAGGGGCAGTCAGTCGCTGCGCTGCGTCCAGCATAGGGCAAGGGAAGGGGAGGGGGCGTGCTTGTCGCCTGGGCTGAGCGTGTTGCTGAGGGCCGACTCCCAGCCGCCCGTGCCGGTGCCTGCGGGAGGCCGCGAGGCCAGGTCAGGCCCGGCGCTCTTTTGGCGATAACAAACAGGGGCATGCAGCCGGGGGGAGGCGCGCCCGGGAAGATGATGGAGGTGGCCTTGGTGGTGCCAAAGATGAACTTGACGTCCTGCAGCAGCTTGGTGTAAAAGGGCGGGAACCAGGGGTCCCGATGGTTGGACGCCGGCCGCAGCATCGCACGCTGCACGTTCTCGTGGATGTTCACAGGGCCTGCGGCCGGCGACAGGGCCGTCATTGATCGGCACATCCCCGGACAGGGGACCCGCGAGACGGGCGCGACGGTCGACAGCGCGGCGCGCATTCCAAGCGGCACATGTGGGTCAGCAACCGGCGGATCGCACCCGGCACGAACAGGTGGTGCATGCCCGGCGGGTCATAAGAGTAGGGTGTGTCGGAGGCGTAGCACCGCGTCCCCAGCTCCTGCAGCCGGGCCAGGGCTCCCGCTGGTCACGCTCCCATCCCAAGGCGCTCAGCTGCGTCGCCCGCTGCAAAAGCAGCACACTTTTGCAGGTGAACAGAGAGCGATCGCTGACCTGCTCCAGGACGGGCAGGCAGCCCGGGCGCAGCAGCTGCCGCAGCGGCGCGCCGAGCTGGCCGCGGGCTGCGCGCAGCGCCTGCATCCTGCCTTCCGCGCGCCCTCGCCGCTCGCGCTACGTCTTCAACTCGCTACCGGTGTCTCCTACTGGCTCGCTTGCGTCCTATGCAGCAGCGGATCTGGAGCGGAATGCTTTGACGGTCTGTGGCTGACAAATCGAGCCCCAGACTCGTCACCATTGCCCGGCCCTCGAGTGTCCAGGCGCGCGGATGCAGTTGTCTGCCGCCTCTGTAGATGTTCAGAGACCATCCCCTCTCCCTAGCTTCCGCCGAGTCGCCATGCCTGTTGCTGGCATGCTCGATGTCTTGTGCATGCATCCCTGTGCTGCTTTTATGCGACGTGATGGTGCCGATAGACTAACGTATTGTAAGATAGCCATGTTGGGCCTCGCTTCGGCCTACTGGAGGGCCTGACGGCTCGCAATCGGCGCCGAAACTTTCGCAAGGCAGCTCTAGCGCTGCAGCAGTAGGGGCATGCCAAGTGGCGTTCGATGGCTTTCGACTGCCTGTGATCAAGCGATGATGTGTCAGCTGTCGCACGGTCAGCTGACCTGGGCGTCCGAGTCGCGGTGGGCATGCAAGCCGGACGCCGAGGCAGCGCGAGTGACTCGTGGCAGCTGCAGTGACAGCGATCATACAGCAGCTGCCCCGCAACATTATCAGGCACCCGCAGCCGGCGCAGCTGCAGCCCGAAGACTCCCGCCAACCCGGTTCAAGGCTGGCGCCGCGCAGCACGATGCTTCGCCGACAGCACACCTGCTTGGTCAGAACTTGCTTGCACTCGATACCACGCGGCGCAACACGCATTCCGATCTCGAATCTCTTTCAACAGCGTGCTCTGTGGCCGCGCAGTTCGCCGCGGGCAGTCTTCGTCGTGTACACGGCCATCGGGCCACGTCTTTACGGGCAGCACACCGACAACAGCGCCCTTTGGGCCTCTCCAGCAGCTGACCACGCCCCTGCCGCGCCGCGTCGTGAGAGGGCGGCGCGATGAAGGTCGTCGACAAGATGCGCCAGTCGATGGCGGAGGGGAAGGTGTTTTACTCGTTCGAGTTCTTCCCGCCGCGGACTGAGGAGGTGCGGCCGTCCTTTCCAAATGCACATGGCCCGCGAGCTTGGTGCTGACCAAACTAGCGCCTGCATTCCGGTTGTCCTCTCTTTTCCCGCCGCCCAAACTGGCCGCCGGGGCGTGGTCTTCCATTGCCGCTGGCCCTTTGCAGTACTGCACGTCATGCATGATTGAACACTGCGCGTCAACTTGCTGATTGGACGCGCATCAGGGCCTGCCACTGTGCTCAAGATGGCACGCGCTGGTGCAGGGAGTGGAGAACCTGTTCGAGCGGCAGGACCGCATGGCGGCGCTGAGCCCCACCTTTTGCGACATCACCTGGGGCGCCGGCGGCTCGACGGCGGAGCTGACGCTGGAGATTGCGTCCAAGATGCAGAACACGGTGCTGCCCCGCTCGCCCTCTGCTGCCTGGCCCGCGCAGGCCTTTGAAAACTAATGCTGATCTACTTCTCTTGCTGCAGATCTGCGTGGAGACGATGATGCACCTGACGTGCACCAACATGCCCGAGGAGAAACTGGCGCATGCGCTCGACACGGCAGGCCTCCCGTTCAATTTACGATCGCAAGTCACCTGCCGGCAGGCAGCTTTGCCAGAGAAGACTGCTCAGCTGAAAGCTCTCCCTATCAGAGGCCTCCCTGGCGCTGCTGGCCGCCTCCAGCTCACATTCCCCACCTGACCTGTGGCAGGCCAAGGCGGCGGGCATCCAGAACATCCTGGCGCTGCGTGGCGACCCGCCCAAGGGAGAGGAGCGCTTCACGGCCGTGGAGGGCGGCTTTGCCTGCGCGCTCGACCTGGTCAAGTACATCAGGCACCGCCCCCCTGCAGCCGCAGTTTTGGCAGTGGTTCGCGGAGCTTTTGCTGCCGAGCCGTTGTGGAGAATGCTGCATCATGGTCGCAGCTGCCAGCAGGCCCGGCATGCAAAGCGTGGCAGCCACCTGTGGCCCAGAAGCCCTTCAGCGCCCCCTGGTACAGCCCGGGCGCGGAGCAGGGTCGTGTAGCAACAAATGTGGTTGTAACTCGCGCTGTGTAACTTGCGCAGGGCCAAGTACGGCGACTACTTTGGCATTGCTGTGGCCGGCTACCCGGAGGCGCACCCGGACCGCATCGTCTCGGACCCCGAGGAGATGAAGGCGGCCTACTGGGCGGACGTGCGCTACCTCAAGCAGAAGGCGCGCTGCCGCCCGCCTGCCGCCCCGGTGTTGGCATGTGCGGCTCGGCTGCTGCATGGGCCGGCGGAGGGTCCCTCCAAGCCAGCATGGCTGCCAGCTGCTGCGTCCAGCTGCTCGCTTCCTGGCCCCTAGCCAGGCCATTGGATAGCCAGGAGGCCACGCAGCGGTTGCAGCTTTGCCATTGTTTCAGCGCTTCGTGGCATCAGCAAGCAGGGAGAGGCATGTGTTTTCCGCAGCGGGAGGGTCACATGAGGCAGCGAAAGCGGCCTTACAGGCATTCAGCAGTAGCAGTGCCTTCTCCTGGCTGTGAGTCGCTGGGCTGACGCGTGTTAGTCGCGCGCGCACATGCAGGTGGACGCCGGCGCCGACCTCGTCGTCACGCAGCTCTTCTACGACGTCGACCGCTTCGTGCAGTTCGAGAAGGACTGCCGCAGCGTCGGCATCGACGTGCCCATCATCCCAGGTGCGAGCATTGCCCCTTTTCCCTACTGTGAGTGGCCCATAGGAAGCCCCAGCATGCTTGCGGGTACCTGGCGTCGCATCACAGCTCGCTGGAAATACATGCGGCGGGCATCCTGCTGCGCTCCACCGCTGCCCAGCCGGAACTGAGCCCCCTCTTCTCCCCTGCCCATGCAGGCATCATGCCGATCATGACGTACGGCGGCTTCAAGCGCATGACCGGCTTCTGCAAGACGCAGGCGCGCGCCCCTGGGCACTGCTGTCTGCATCTACTCCTTGGTCCTGCTTGTCGGCGCCCAGCCAGGCCCTGTGAAACTGCCGCAGCCTGTGTCCCTCTGGGCATGAAGCTGTTGCTGCAAGCCCTCAAACGTGGTCCCAGCCAACCCTGTTCTTGCGCCATTGTCGGATCCTTAACTCCTGCGACGTAACTCCTGCACCGCCGCCCGGTCCCACAGGTCCCGCAAGCGATCACCGACGCGCTGGAGGCCGTCAAGGACGACGACGAGGCCGTGAAGAAGCTGGGCATCGAGCTCGGCACGGACATGTGCCGCCGCCTGCTCGCGGCCGGCGCCCCGGGGCTGCACATGTACACGCTCAACCTGGAACGCACCGCCGTCGCGATCCTGGAACAGCTCGGCCTGATCAAAGGCCGCGTGCGTCTCCCCCCCTTGGTGGTGCCAGGGCGGCTGCCGCATGCCAGGCAGCTGTTGAGACTGTCATGCAGTAGTGGAACAGCAGCTAGGCGAGGCGGCCGGCAGGGTGGCAGCGTGCTCAGCACCAGCCTTTGTGCTGTTCTGGCGTCGCGAGGCGTCGGGCTTGCGACGGCGCGGCCGTCAGGGCCGTGCAGTGCTTGCCTGCGCTGGCGCTGAGAGCCTGCGTGTCTGTGGCTGCAGCCGGAGCAGCCGCTGCCGTGGCGGGCGCCCTCCCTGGAGAAGCGCGCCAAGGAGACGGTCAGCAGCCGCCGCCGACCAGAGCCTCGGGGACTTGGGCATGCCGACCGCCTGCATGTTTGCCCTGGGACCTTGCAGCTGCACGCAACCGTGCCTGTTACTCACGGGCGAGCCTTAAAGTGTGGTTCCAGCCCAGCTGACTCGCAGTCCGTCTGGGGCTTGGCCGCAGGTGCGGCCCATCTTCTGGAGCAACCGGCCCAAGAGCTACCTCACGCGCACCAAGGACTGGGACACCTTTCCCAACGGCAGGCGCGGCGCCTCTGGCAAGCTTGAGGGGCGGCCATGCGCCATGACATGCCGGGCCGGAGCGCAGCAAGCTTGCATGACTAACGGCCGTGACTAACGCATGCCAAGCTGCCGGGGAAAACTGATGCAACCGTCCTAGGATTGGTGTTAAAAGAGGCACATGGCAGAGTACTAAAGGCCGCCTTGGCAGCTCTCAGCCGCAGCTTCTGGCCTGTTCCCGAGCCGCCCAGGCAGCCGCTCAGAGCCGGCTCTCCGCTCTGCAGGTGGGGCAACGCCAGCAGCCCGGCGTACGGCACGCTCAGCGACTACCAGTTCATGCGGCGGCACTCGACCAGCGCCAAGCGGCGGGAGCGCGCGCGGCAGCAGTGGGGCGAGGCGCCGACCTCTGTCGAGGACATCACCGCCGTCTTTGTCAAGTACACCTCGGGTGCGTGCTGCCTGCGGCATCCGGCTGGGAGCTGCGGCCAGGCCGGCTGGCCGCTGCCTGCATTGCGGGAGCCTCTCGGCCCAGCCAGGCGATCCTGCGTGTGCACCCGGCAGCACATGCGTGCATGTACTTTGCAGCCGGTCAGCAGCTGTTGTTCTGTCACTGCCGGCTCGTTACGTAACGGCGTGACGTGACGTGACGTGACGTGACGTGACGCGATGTGTTATGCAACAGGCGAGATCGACATGCTGCCGTGGAACGAGATGGAGGCGCTGCACCTGGAGACGACCGCCATCCGGGAGCACATCATCGCGCTCAACCGGGCCGGCTTCCTGACCATCAACTCGCAGCCGGCGGTCAACGGCGCGCCCAGCAGCGACAAGCACTTTGGCTGGGGCGGGTCCAACGGGTGGGCCCCTCCGCCCACGTGCTGGCCCCTGCATGTGCTGCCGCCGCCGCCGCCTTGCACTTGCTTCCAATGCCACGTGTGTCTCACACCAAGCCAGCTCCCCGCGCCTCGGGCGGCGCAGCGGTTGTAACTCCCGCCCCTGCGTGTAACCGACGCAGGTACGTCTACCAAAAGGCGTACGTCGAGTTCTTCTGCTCGCCCGAGGCGTGGCGCGCGCTGGAGGCCGCGCTGCAGGGCCACAAGTCGCTGACCTACATGGCGGTGACGGCCGCTGGCGAGATGCGCGCCAACGTGGGGCCCAGCGACGTCAACGCGGTCACCTGGGGCGTCTTCCCCGCCAAGGAGGTCGTGCAGCCGACCGTCGTCGACCCGCAGTCCTTCAACGTGTGGAAGGCGCGGCCTCCCCTCCCTGCCACCCTCAGCGCTTCGAGCTGGCGGTGCGGCCGGCCTGCAGAAGATGTGATCCTGCCGCTCGGCAGCCGCCAGCGAGCCGCGCGTGCAGCGTGCGCGGTGCCGGCTCTTGCGGAATGATGCGGTTTGGAACGAAACCAGGGACATCAGGTCGGCCCGAGATCAGATCAAGGCAGGGCCAAAAACAGGCAAAACAGGCCCGGGCACACATGTCAAAGCAGTGGATGCTGTCTGCAGGACGAGGCGTTCGGCCTGTGGACCGAGGAGTGGGGCAGCCTGTACGAGGAGGGCAGCGCCTCCCGCCAGCTGCTGCAGCGCATCCGCGACACCTGGCTGCTCGTCTCCCTGGTCGAGAACGATTACATAAACAGCGACCTCTTTGCCGTCTTTGGCCTGCCGCGCGCCAACGGCAGCGCAGCCAACGGCGTCTCTGCCTGAGGCCGCGTTTGCATTCTTCGCTCTGCTGCGTTCGCGTCGGAACTGATCTGCTGCTGCTGCTGTTGCCGTCGTGCCGGCGAGCTCTTCACTTGCTGAATAGCGCAGCCCTCCGGCTGTCACCTGCTCTGCTTCCCCTAGCAGCGTGCCTCACCCACAGCGGGCTTGGCGGCCACAGCGGATGTGGCCGGCCCCTCGTTTCGCCTGCCGGCCGCGTGTCTGGCGGCATGTGCGAGCCTGCTGGCTGCCCTGCAACAACTCCCCTGTTCTGTGCCACCAGCGTTCTGGCCTCACGGCGCATCTAATGCACCGCCATGCAAGAGTGCTGTCCGCTCAACTGCACTTGGTGCAATGCTCCGCTTTTCCGCCGGCTGTGTTGCTGTGAGTGTCATGAGAATGCGTGGCTAAACGCTCACCAAAGTGCGCTGCCATTTTTCGTGCTAGCACACTTTTGATGGGCTGCCAGCTGTCCAATTGGGCCGTCCCCACATGCAGCCAGGCCGAAAGCAAGAGCAGTGCAGAGGCACAACAGGAAAGCGCACGACCGTGCCCGCAGAAGCTCGGCTTCAAGCAGGAACAAAGGAATTCCCCAGTCAGTCTCGCAATTGAAAACAGCCTGCTCATCCCGCCGTGCTGCTGCCTGCTGCCGTGCCGTCCAGGGAGAGAGAGCCCAGCTGCGCTTCGATGGGGGCGCTGCTGCTCTGCTCGGCACCTCCCCCCCCAAACAAAATTGCAGCAAATTTAGCGCTGCGCTCCCGCCGCTGCTTCTGCCGCTGCCGCCGCTGCTGCATCAGCCTCCGCCGCCTGGCAGCAGCATCGTCAGGCGCGGCCTCGCTGCTGCCGCCATGGCCCGGCTGCGGCTCCGGCGCCTGCGCCTCCGCCTCGACAGCCGCAAGCCTGCGTCCGGGCGCGGCTCAGAGCTCGCAGCCTGAGCGCTGAGCTGCGCTGCAAAGCGCGGGGCAAGAAGATCACCGCTCGGCTGCAGCCGCCCCGTCCTGATGCGCTGGGCTGCCCGGCGGCAGCTCCGCCGCGCCGCTCGCAGTCTGCACATCAGAGCCCCCAGTTTTGGACCGCTGAGAGCTTCGAGGACCGTTGCGCGCTCACTCAGAATGGACGCAAAGCTGGTGGTGCCAGTTCCGAGGGCATGGCACCCGTCAAGGACACATCATGCAAGCACTGTCGAGGGTCGGACGCGCGTCTCTCACCGGCTGCTGCTCGGCTTCCAGCCTCATCAGCCCTGCCAGAATGTCTTCATACATCCTCCGGAGGTCAGAGTCCTTCAGGACAAAGTGGCCGCCCGTGAAAGCCGCGCACGCGGCGCGGCAGCGGGCCAGCGTGGCGCGCGGCGGCCGCGGCTCGCACCTCAGGCCGCAGAGGATGGGCGATGCCAGCACGCCTGCAGGCACTCTCAGCTTGAGCCCAAGCCTGCCAGACGCGAGCCCCGCCAGGCTGGCATGATCCAGGAGGCGGACACCACCACAAGGCCAAAAGGCCAGCCTGCCGGAGAAGCCAGATGTTTGGGCTGTACGTAGCCTGATCGCCAGGGCGCAGGCAGGTCAATCTCAAGCTTGCTTGGGTCGAAAGACGAGGCACAGGAGGGCTGAAGCAAGGGCCCCGTGATGTCCTGGTCCGAAGCTCGGGACCTCGATACCATGGAAACCTTTCGAAAGCCCGCAGCAGCCAAATTTGAAGCGCTGGCTGTGAAGTCGCGGCGATGTGGGCGCTAGGGCGGGCACACAGTCCGCAATCTGCCAGCAGAGCTGCCCCGCTGGCGGCCTTCCACGACCGTCTTGCCTCGCTGCCCTCGCAATGCTTTCCAGTTTTGCCGTTTAACTTTCGTCCGCCTGAAGGCTGCCCTCCTGGCCAGTGCTGCAGCCCGCCAGGCAGCCACAAGCAGGCAGACGCGGGAGAGCTCACGCATCATCTGGTGAAAGGCCTTCGAGTCGGGCCCAGGCGGTTCTGACAACCTGGCCACCAGCTCCAAAAGCCGCGAGCAGCTGTCCATCAGGGAGTGCACGGCGGCCGGCTGGTGTGTCGCCTCAAATTCGCAGAGCAGGACTGCGGCACAACGGCCAGCCGGCGGTCAGGGCGGTGGCAGCCAGCAGGCAGCCGTGACAGGCAGGAGGCCGCGCGCCTGAGGTGGTGCAGGCGATGAACAGTCCGGGCGCGAAGGACCGGGAACCCGGGCCGTCCGGCTGCCGCAAGATGGAGGGCACGCACTGCTGCATTCCCTCCGCGAGCGCGCTCAGGATGAAGCCGGTGCGAGCCTCGGCAGCGTCCGGCGTGTCGGCGGCGGCCCAGCCCTGCGGCAAGCCGCCGAGCCGTGCCTTCGTCCCAGGCACGGCTGCAGGCGGAGAAGGGGCAGTGAAAGCGGGCAGCGGGCAGCAGGGCGCGTCCGCCGCAGCGCACCGGCGTGTGCCTCAGCCAGCGCTGCAGCAGCAAGACGCCGTACGCGCACGGCAGCCGGGCCACCCACTCTTCGGAGGCGGCCTCAGCTGCTTCCGCAGGCGTCGCGGCCGCCCTCGCCCTGGCACCCGCGCACGCAGACACAGTCTGCATGCAGCGCGTGACGGCGTCCAGCAGCTCGCCGGCGATGCCTTCAGCGCCCGGCAGCGTGCAGCGCGGCACCACCAACTCCACCTCCTGCAGGCGGCGGGAGGGCACAGCTCGCGCGCGCGCGCGCGCCTTCTGGCCCCCCGCGGCCGGGCTGAGGCGGACACAGCGCACCCGCACACGGCCTGCTGCGGCGGGCACGGCGAGCACGAGCGCCTCGGTGGCGCCGCCCTCCGTGAGCCACTCGGGTCCCATGTCGCAGACGGCCACTGCGGCCTGCACCACGGTGAATAAGAATTCAAACCACTCCGCGTCCTCCGCCCGCACGTCCAGCGCCAGCGCCGTCGCCAGGCCCCGCAGCACTCGCAGCCGCAGCGCCGGGTCCACCTGCGGCCGAGGCAGCGGCAGCTCAGCCGCTTCCCAGACATGCAGCGCGGCGGCGGAGTCTTGTCCCACACAGTCTCGAGCCGTTCCTGCTGCTTGTTTTCCCTGATGCCTTGCCGTCCTGTGCGGGTGCAGAAACGCAGGTCCGCATGGGACCCGAGTTGTGAAGGGCACTTTGCGAGGCAGGGTGACCTACTGACGGGGAGCAAACAAAGGGTGCGCGGAGGAGTGCATGGGGCCGGCCGCTGCCGAGCGTGTGGCGCGCCTGCTCGACCGGCGCGCTGCCGGGCGGCCCCTCGTGCGACGTTGCCATTCGGTAGAAGTCTGTTGCCTCATCGGCGATGGCTTGGAGAGCAACGTCAGACTTGCGCCGCGGCCGGCCGCCGGGCACGGCCGCCAGCAGGTTGTCGTCCAGAGTCTGTGGGAGCGGGCCAAGCGTTCAGGTGGCTGATAAGGGCGGGCTGGCAGGCTGCGCCGGGGCGGGCAGCGCATGCGCTCCAGGCGGAGCAGCGCGTCCGTGATGATGCCCGTGCTCGGGCCCCTGGGACCGCCGCTCTGGCCGGAGCCGCACGCCGGTGGCCGCGCCGGCTGCTGGGCCTGCTGCCTGTCCGCAGGCGCCTCAGCTGCAGGTGCTGCAGCGCCGTCGCCCTGCTCCAAGGCCGCCCTGCAGCCGCCAGCGGGGCGCACAGGTCGACACGGGCAGGCTAGGCGTCGGCAAGCCAGGCGAAGGCATTCCCCCCTCACCCCTGGCTGCTCCCTTCAGCCTTCTTTGCGCGCTGGCGCGCCCGCTTTCGGGCCCTCTTGTCCGCCCGCCGCGTACGCTCCTGCTCCTGCTCCTGCTGCGCAGGCGGCGGCGTCTGCTGGGCCTCCTGCGCCTGGGGCGCCAGCCAGGCCAGCCATGCCTCGTCTTCCTGCGTATCTTGGGAGCATTCAGCACGTGCAGCGCCATGCCAGCGTGCGTTCTCGGGGGAGGCAGCAGTCAGGGCGGCAGCCGCAGCGCCCCGCAGCCTGCCGGTTGAGCGCCAGCCTGTGCGGGGTGTGTCAAAGAAACGGCGAGTGCCTCACCTGTGCCTCCTCCAGTGCATCTTCCAACACCTCCTCCAGGAAGGCAAACATGCCGTGCGCGCCCTCTGGCACCTCACACCGCAGCGCACCAAAGCGGGCGCAAGCGTCCAGGCAGGCGCTCAGCGATGCCGGCGGCGGCTGCGGCTCGGCTCCCAGGGCAACATTGACGGCCGAAGCCACGCCTGCACACCGCACAAGCGACGTCAGTTCCACGCAGCCCGAAAAACGGGAGGCTGCATGCGTGTCAGGCGGGAGGGCGGCCGCACAGCACAGCGCCGCATGAAAGGCTGGATGGGCAATGCCAGGCGCCCCGTGCCGTCTGACGGCGGCCTGCGAGCCCTGGCACGCCTCTGCAGCCGCCTCGACCACCGCCGCCACGCCGTCCAGCAATTGATGAAGCACCTCAGGCTCGCTGCCGCAGAGGAGGTGCAGGAGAGCTGCGGCGCCGGGCAGGAGGCTCAGTTGTGGGGCTGCAGCATGGGCTGTGGGCCCATCTTGAAGGGATTGGCACCAGTCTCCTGGTCACACTCTGCCAGAACTGTCGGGGTCGGTGCGGCTGCCGCCTTGCTACGGGCCGAAGCAGGCCGGCGGCAGCACTGCAGAAGCTCACCAATCGAAGCGCTGATGCGCTGCAGGTGGCACCTGACAAACAGGCTGTTCCTGTTGCCGGCAGGGCCCTCCAAGAAGGTGTGGAGGCCGAAAGCCAGCGCCTCGGTCAACGCATCCGCCATGAACAGGTGGCGCTCCCGCGCTGCCTCCGGCGTGTCCGCGCCCGTCCAGCCCTGCGTCAGGAGGGGGATCTCTGGCTCGGCCACTTGCTCGTGCGTTCGACTCGTGTCGCGGGCGCACTGATGCTTGCAGCGGGGGCCGCATCACCTCTGTCCTCCCAAACCAGTGCTCCAGCAGGCCGATGGCGTAAGCACAGTTCAGCTGGCCCGACCAGGCGTCGAATGCTTCCTGGGTGCCCCGCCACCGCCTGCCAGCCCGCTGCTTCTTCCTGGCGCAGAACTGCTGCACCATGCGGGAGCAGTGCGTTGCCGCAGCCAGGAGGTCTGCAGCCACCGCTGCTGCACCAGGCAAGGTGCAGATGAACAGGCGTTCTGGGTAGCCCTGCAGGCAAAGGCGGATGGAACCTTGGAGGGTGTCATACACCGGCCGCTTTGCTTGCCGAAAGTAAGCATGGGCCTGCTGGCCGCCTGCGGAGGAACGCACCCGAATGTCAAACTCCTGGCTCTCCATGCCTCGAGAAAGCCATCGGCGGTTCATGGACAAAACCCCCAATAAAGCCATGAATACACTGGAAAAGTATCCGTCCACCGGCAACCAGAGTCCCACCCCTTCCTCCCCCTCCACCGGCACACAGTCGGGCACATCAGCGCCTGCAGCCGTGATAATGGCTTGCAGGACGCGCAGCCGCAGCGCGGGGTCGATCTGCGACACGAGAAGTTGTCAATGCCAGAGTTGCTGTGCAACAAGAAAACCTTCAGCACACCACGCTCGGCTGTATAAGCCTGCCTCTGCCGCACCCACCTTTGCTTCCGGGGGTCGATCATAGTCGCCCATAGAAGTCCCAATCCGGGCAAAGGTCAGTGTCGCGTTGGCTATGTCAATGGCACCCTGTGGGCCCCTGAGCTTGCCAATTTCCATGTTGCTGGTAATGGCCTGCACGAGCAAAAGGTCTCAGTGGTTTGTGGCGTATGGTGAATGTATGCGAGCTGGGACCAGATCCTGGTAAATAGAGCTCACTTGCTCCAGGCGCAGCAGCGCGTTGCGGCTTAAGTACGGGTCGCCCATCGCGACGCTGCCACTTTCGTGCGCCACGGCGCTACCGGGCGCGGCTGCTCATTCGCGAAAGTGACCTACACTCTACTGCGCAGCTCGGAAGCCCTCCTCGTACCTACGGGAGCTTGCGCAAGCCCCAGCCGACTTCACGGGACGTGGAGACCTGCCTTCCTTACGGGCAGACCTCCGCGGGCCGAGCGTCCGCAGGCCGAGCGTCGCTTAGCCGCAAATTGCAAGAGCGACTCAATGATAGCAGCGAGCAGCGACCTAAAAAAAGATTGCATGCGTGCGAGCAAGGGCTTTGTAACGTCTGCTGCATCTCTCCCCGGCCTGCAGGCCGGGTGTGGCAGGCCGCCGGCCCAGGAGCAGGGCCAGCGTGGTTCGTCGGTCCGATAAGCAGGGAAATGCAGGCACTCAGCGGCCGTGCTGCTGCCCGCTGGTGTCCAGGGCGAGGGAGCCCAGCTGCGCTGAGACCCTCTGCGCTGCTGCAGTGCTGCGGCCCTCCGCGTCATCTGCCTGCTGCCCGGCCGCGGCCGCTGCCGCGCGCTTGGCACTGCGCTCCTGCCGCTGCTTCTGCCGCTGCCGGCGCTGCTCCATCAGCCTCCGCCGCCTGGCTGCCGCGTCTTGGGCTTTGCTCCCTTCGGGCCCTGCGTCACTGCTGCTCTGGACGGCGCTGCCCGGCTGCGGCTGTGGCTGCGGCGCTGCTTCCGCCACCTCCGCGCGCCTGCAAACAGATATCTCGTTGGGGGGCGTTGCATCCCTAGGGGAGGAGTTCCGACCTCCCAAGGCAGGCTTTGTTTTGAGCAACTCACCCCCGACTTGTCGCGGCGGCGGCAGCCCCGCCTTGGTCCAGCCCTCCAGGAGGACGCAGCTTGGCTTCGCCGCTTGCAGCCTGCGCAGCGCCGCCCTGTCAGCACGGGTCATGCGAAAGTGGCGACGCATGCTCCCAAGCTGACACAGGCAGGTGGGGCTCTCAGAAGCGCTCCTCAGGGCACCATGCAGCTCTGCAGCTGCGATGCTGTGGGAGGCGGTGGGGGGCTTGGGTGCGCTGCAGCCGCACCTGCTGCTGCTCCTCCTTGAGCCTGGCCAGCTGCCACTGCACCCCTCTCAGCAGATCAAGCGGCTGCTCGGGCAAACAATGCTGGGAGGTCAGGAAAAGCTCGCAGTCTTGCTGGCAGTCCGCCAGCAGCTCCTGCGGCGGAGGCGGCCGGGCCGCAAGGGCGTACTGCATGCCCCTGAGGGGCACCGCTGCA
>BHFV01000080.1:12835-58376 GCA_003568905.1 Trebouxiophyceae sp. KSI-1 | reverse complement strand
GGGGGGGGGGGGGGCGGCTGCTGACCATATGACGACCATCTCTTTCAGCGACAGCTGCTCGCGCGCCCACCAGTTGTGCGCGAAGCTGAGGGGGAAGACGAAGGCGGCGCGGCCGGCCACCATGAGCAGCAGCAGCACGCAGAAGAGCCACGTCAGCTCGCCTGGCTGCGTGTTCTGCGCGCAGGTGGGGGCAGGGGGGGTGAGAGCTGGAGTGGCTGGGAGCCCCAAGGTGGGTGGATGGCGGCGCGGGCGCTGCTGCGCCACCGTGCCTGGCAGGCAACCCCCGAGCTGCCACATGCTGCCCGCAGCTGTGCAGGGCCGCGCGTGCGGCAGCAGGCTCCCACTGCGGCTCACATGCTTGCAGCTCGAGTGCCCCGCCACTGCAGCATGAGGCACGGCGGGCGGCGCGCCCCGACACCTCTTCCCGGCTGTCCCCCTCCCCATCCGCTCCAACCCCTCGCGACTCGTCAGGCTTTTCTGGTTTGATTTAGGAGTCCTAAAACTAACCTAAAAGTGCAAGTCTGTTCAGGAGTTCTGAAACTACTCTAAAAGTTTTAGAACTCCTGAACAACACACCCTAAACACGACTGGCCAGGCGGGCGGCGGACCGTCCACTTGACCGGGTCCAGCATGTCCATGCCGACGTAGATGAAGATGGCGCCTTCGGACACGTAGCTCAGCGTCTGGAAGGCGCTCACGATCGTGACGCGGCTCATGCTCGACACGTTGTGCAGCGCGTAGTGGCTGATGGCGACGGCCGCGCAGAACAGCGTGACGATGCCGCTCAGGCCGGCCAGCTCGCCGGCTAGGTAGGACAGGTAGCCGAGCATGCCGACCAGCGCGACCTCCTGCAGAGGGACATGCAGGCATTCGTCATGCCTAAGGGAAGCTGAACATGCCGCGATGGGAACGCAGTCGCCCCGCTGAGGCGCTCGCAACCATCCGCATAGGCGATGACCGCCACAGCGCCCCTCCCCGCAGCAGGCGGACTGGATTGACGGCATGTGCCTGGCTCGCAGGCTTGGCCTGGAACATGAGGCTGGGCTGCATGCAGCAGGGCATGAGCGCGCATGCAGCCGACGCTGCTGGCGTTCTGCGGCAGATTGCGGCCGGCGTGTGTGACCGGCGTGCAGCATGGCATGGAGGGGCCGCATGCAGTCGAGCGCGGCTGGCATGCAGGCAGCAGCGCACGTGCTGCAGGCCCACGCACGGCGCTGATGAGTCCGAAAAGGCGCTGCTCTGGTCTGCCAATCCTGGCCCCCCTTCCCCCTGCACCCAGTCACCCTCTCCCGTTTGGGTGCCAGGCGGGCTCGCCTGCGGCGTCGAAAAGGTGAACGACTTCATGAGCCAGGAGGTGCCGAGGCCAAAGGCGAGGCCCAGCAGCATGCTGGCCGCGAAGAGGTAGAGGAACTTGAGCAGGATGTTGCCGACAACCGCCGCCTGCAGCGACTCGGTGCCGTCCAGCGCCTGCCCGGGGGCAGCAGGGGGGGCAGTCAGCGGGGTTTCGAGCAATGCGCTGCTCTGAGTGGCTGAGGGGAGGGGTGTGGTCAAGGAGCTGCGTCGAAATGCTGGAAGGCGCTGGCAGCGGCTGCTGGCACGCCAGCCGCGCTGCGTCTGTGACAGGAGCACCCTTGCCACACAGCAGCCGGCCCTTCCACACCCTCTCAAGAGCAGGCCGTCACATCGTATGTTCGTTTAGGAGCAAAGCGTCCCAATCTGGTCGACATCGCCACTCTTTCCACGCGCCGATGGCCCTGCAAGCCAGGCAGCCGAGCCGGGAATGGGGGCGGCGGGCGGCACCTGCACCGCGCGCAGCAGCGCCACGCTGGTCGCGTCGTTGATGACGCCTTCGCCAAAGACAAGCGAGTAGAGCAGCGGCGCCTTGTCCTGCTTGAGCACTTGCAGCACGGCGACGCTGTCGGTCGCCGCAAAGATGGTGCCCAGCGCCAGGCAGTCCTGCCGAGCGTGGCGGGGCATCACATGTCAAATGCTTGCCTGCCTGCAGCCCCACGTGCCAGCCGCGCTGCTGGCGGCTGGGACTGCTGGAAACACGGCCGGTCGTTCGGCTTGCCAAGGGATGCTGGCCCCCTGAGACTGGTCACAGCCCGCTCTGACACACGCAGCACCGTGGCGTCCGCCGGCAGCGCAGCAGGCACCCCGGGCACAGACCGCCTCAACCCCTGCGGCACCGCCGTCGGCTGCCATGCGACCCGCAGGCGAGGCAAGCGGCAGCCGCTGGCAGGCTGCAGGCCTTTGTTTTCACTGTCGCTTCGAGACGCCCTCCTCGTCCCGCCACGAGAGCAAAACGTGACTTCCAATGGTTGAAAATTGATTTTTCCCCGGTAACTGCTTTTTTCCCAAATTACTGCCAGCGTGCAGCCGCCCAGCCGGATGGCTTGACGGACCAGGTCCCCCTCCAGAGCCTTCAAGTCTGCCGTGCAGGCCGGCTGGGCGGACGCGCCTGCAGCGTGAGGATGGTCGGCAGCTTGGAGAAGCCGTAGAGCACGATGGCGATGACCGCGAAGGCGACGTATGTGCCGAGGATGCCGAAGGAGGCAATGGAGGCAAAGTTGCGGAAGAACTGCTTCTTCTTTACCGACAGGCCGGCGTAGAAGATGATGGGCGGCAGCAGGTACCTGACAGTGGCAGACTCGCAGCTCGGCACTCGGCGGAGCGCCTCTGAGACGAGGCAGGGCTGCGGGAGCGCCTCAAGTAAGCAGGAGCAGGCAGGCAGGGTGGCAGAGGCCGGCGCTGGCTGGCGCAGGGGCCGCAGCTTGGAAGCACGAGGGCCGGGGCTGCTCGCTGCTGAGTTCGTTCTCACAAGCAACTGTGGCGCACGGAGGGAGGGGAGTCGAGGAAGGGGGACGCACGTGAAAAAGTCGGCTGGGCGGAAGACCAGCAGCTGGTGCAGCACCTCCTCGCTGAAGTAGCGCTGCGTGATCAGGATGCCGAGGCCGGTGATGAGGCCCATCGCGCACGCCACGCTGCCCTCGCCCATGAACTTGGTCCTGCGAGCCGCAGCGCAGCTGTCTGACTGCCAAGCCACCGGTGCGGCCAAGACCAGGCACCATTTGAGCAGGGAAAGACCCAGCCTATCGGGAGGGGAAGACGCCTCTGACCTGCGGGCGACCTGGTGGCCCAGCGAGCTCCAGAGCACCATGAGCAGCACCAGCAGGCCTGCAGCAGGGGCGGTTCAGTTGCGAGGCGCGGGAGGCGGCAAGCAGGAGTGCCTGCAGCGGGGGGCCCAGGTGACACAGTGGATCACTGCCCTGCGGCCGCCTGCTGGAAGAGCACGCACCCGTGTTAAAGCTGTAGACCTCTACGATGTCGGAGCCTTCCGGCTCGGGCGAGGGCGCCGATGCCGGCTCGGCCAGCAACCGGCCGGCGTGCAGCGCCTCCATGCCGCTCCCAGCTGTCGCAGATCACCGCGGCATTGCCTGTGGGAGCTGCTGCGTTCGCCACAAGGCCTAGCCGCGCTAGGCGCCGGCCCGGCACGGGTCCGCGCGTCGCTCCAGCACCACACGGCCTGCGTGTCGTTTGTCTAGAGCCGTCGCGCCCGCTGGCCAGGCCAATATCCGCGCTCTTGCGCCTTGAAGGCGCCAAAGAGCGTGGAGAATCCCGGCTGGCCGAGCGGCTGTTGTCCCTTGCGCCAGTCACTCTCGTATCCAGGCTCTATGGCATACGCCGCGCCTCCACGCTCGCTCAGAGCCTCACTGCGACGCTTCTACAGTCCGCGGAGCTTGCGATTCCGGAAAGTGAGAGAGCTTGCAAGACTTTCGCGGGTCAGCAGGCCGCGTCGAGGCTGTAACTTCACGCTGTCCAGTCCTGCCGTGTCTAATGGGGAGAGCCTGGGCAAGGCTCGCGGTGATCAATGCGTGCGTCAGGGTCGCCAGGACCCCCCAAAGTGCCAGAGACGACGTCGGAAGCCCAATTGCACACCTGCTGAGCAGCATGCATGCCAGCATTCATGCATGCAGCATGAGCAGCATGCAGCAGATCCCGCGGATGCGCTGCCATGCAGCGCTGCAAGAGCTTTCCCCCAACTTTGGGGCAAGGCGACTCCACGTCGTTGATCGGGGTGCAGCTTCAATACACTGAGCATCAGGCGCCTGGGCTTCGCAGCTGTACTCCTGCATCCAGGGAGAGATTTGCAATGAGAGAGCGGGATGTCGCTTTCGCCTGCGCTCATTCGAGTGATAACGACACCACAGAGATATGAATCGGCACACACCGCCCCTACGCTGCGGAATTCCGATGGCAAGCGCTGCGAAGGCGCCGGATCCCTGCATGTCGGGTCAGCGCCGCTGCATTGCGCGCTGAAGCCAGCGTGTCGAGCTCTGCTCAGCCCCAAGAGGCAGCTGTGGGCCAGCTTTTGAATTGAAAGCTCGACACTTTCGCGGCGAGCAGCCGGAGACCTCTCGCTGCCCGGCGAACGTGGCGCCTGCGCCCGTCAGCCGCAGCGACATTTGCGGGCTCAGGCCATTCGGTTGAAAAGAGAGTCTCCCGGAACGACACCCGGCGCGCGTGTAGCAAAGAGTCAGCTCAGACAGAGAGAGAGGCAGGGCGCGGCATGCAGGGCGGGGTCGTGAGCGCCGGCCCGCGGGTGCGCACTACCTTGTCCCGGAAGGCATTGGCACTGTCTGCTTGCTGACAGTGCTCGCAATAAGGCCACCGCAAAGTCCGGCAGCAGGCCGCGCAAGGCCAATATTCTCATGCGCCATCGCAAGGCCTGCTCACTGCCCCCGCTGATTGGCTCGCAGGCCGCGGCGCGGTGTTGCAGGGCAGAGAGGCCGGTGCCGGTGGGACTCAGGACGCCGCTGGCCAGGGTGAGCCCCGCTCTCTTGCCTCAGCTCTGTCCACATGTACCAGCCCAAGTTTTCTGAGGACAGCGGTGCGGCGTGCAGCGGCCGGCACAGCAGCAGACGCGGCGGCACACCGCCTGCCGGGCGGAGACGCAAGAGAAGGAGGCAGCGGAGAGCCGTGGCGTCGAACTCGAGGTGCCCCTCTCCTTCCATCCTGCCACTGCCTATAGCCGCAGCAAGTGCGCCCTGCCCCTAAGCAACAGCAGTGAATGCACTGCATGATGCTCCGCAGTGTGCCTCACAGCACAGCAGAGCCCAGTCCGTGCACTATTTAGGCCCAAAATTGCTAACATTGCGGCACGCTTGCCCGCACGCAGAATCCCGACAGCGAGGCGGCCCGCAAGAAGGAGGAGGCTGACCGGCTGCGCGCGGCCGAAAAGTTCATGAAGGCATGCGCCCCTTCCTACCTGCCTCCTCCCCAGAGACTGCCCTTGCTGCCCCACACCCAATATTGTTTCCATCGCCAAGTCAGGCGCTGCCAGGCACTGGTCCGCTTGCCGCAAATGCCTCACCAGCCTCCAGCCCTTCCAACCCCTCAGCCGCCGGGACAGCCGCTCACTTGATGTTGTTTTTGGATCGAGAATCCGCCCAACGAGACTGCTTTGGATGCAATCTCCGAAAACCGTCCCTTGGAAGGCCGGTCGCATGCAGTAGGCAAACCGCGCATCGAAGTGCCGCTTATTGAGGTTTGGCTGCAACAGCGGTTGCCTGAGCGCGTCCGCCGGCTGCACTGTTTTGCAGGTCGGTACCGGCGAGGCCTTCTGCAAGGGCTGCGGCTACGAGTACAAGCCGGCCAAGGGTGACCCGGAGTACCCCATCGCGGCCGGCACCCTCTTCGGGGCGCGGCCCCTCTCGCTGCCGCCTTCCCTGCAGCCTCTCCAGCGCAAGCAAGCCGCACGGCACACACGAGCCAAGGGCACCAAAAAGGCTGCAGCGGCTGGGGGCCCCAGGGGGGATAGCGGCTGAAAGGCTGCTGCATCGGCATTGGCGTTCAGAAGCTTGGGCCAAGCACGCGCCGCGACAATCGAGTCTGGATATGACTCCAGATCTCGAAGCATGCCTGGAGGCTGACTGCTCCGCCTGGCCTGCCTGCAGAACCTGCCGGAGGATTGGCAGTGCCCCATCTGCGGCGCGGAGAAGCGGACCTTTGAGAGCCGCGCCAAGACGATCGCCGGCTTTGAGCAGAACCAGGTGCGATGCTCGGGCTGCTCTGCAACGGGCACCCACCATGGCAACCCCACTGCCGCATTCGCAGACACCTCTGCGCTTGCTGCATCAACCAAGCGGCTGGACGCTCAGTCTGAGGAGGTCAGGGCCGCCTGATTGGCTGACAGCGACAGCACACCCGCTCAGCAGCAAATTCGGGCGGTTTGGGGCGCGCTGTCAGCCGCTACTGCGCCTGCTCGATGACGGCACATGCTTTCCAAGAGGCAAGACAGGCCCGCGGTTTTTTCCTCTCAGTCGTGCTTGCACCCCCAGCGCGGCGGGCTAACCCACTCCCCTCGCCTGCAGGGCTACGGCTTTGGCACCAACGGTATGACCAGCGGACAGAAGAGCCTGCTCATCTACGGCTCGCTGCTCTTCTTCTTCGCGCTCTTCTGCGCGGGCTACCTGCTGCAGTGATGCTCGCAGCATGGCAAAAAGACGGCGGCGAGTGCGTCCAAAGGGGTTGGAGCATGGGCTTGCTGATGGAGGCGCTGAGCAGGCGCCGGGCGCTGCTGAGCCCAGCCAGCCTGCTTTGAGCCGGGAGCAGGCGTGGCAAAGAGATGAGAGCGTTGGGGCAGTTTTGCATCAGACGATGTGCTGCAGTGGATTGCTGCGCTGCACCTCCACCTGCTGAGTGAGAGATGCGGGGCCGGTGGAGAGTGACTGGCCTGAAAGAGGCCCCAGTGTTGTGCAGAGCGGTCACAGTAGCGAAAAAGGAGCAATGGCTGTGTGAGAAAACGTGCAGCGTCCCTGTGTGTGGTGAAAACGGCGGCGGCAATCCACAATCCATGCATTCTGCATGCGCCAGGCGGGGGCGGTACGAGGCAACAGCTTTGCCATGGCAGACCTGCCAGCCGCTAGCAGCAAGAGGCAGCAGACAGCAGCAGTGAGAAATCCTGATTCCTAGAGTTGCAGCGCTTTCCTGCCTGGCCTAGCCCAGCCTGGGGGGCGGTTGTCATCTTTCCAGCCATTTTGCACTCACATGGCCTGCAGCCAGCGCCAGCCCCGGTATCAGTAACCAGCCGCTTGCTGCAGCAGCAGAGGGCGCGCCAACTGCAAAGGTAAGTGCTTGGTGGACAGCACACCTCAAAGACGGCTTTGCCCGTTGCCGTTTCCAGCCCGCCGCACATCATCACCGCCACGTTGAACAGGGCCTTGACGTTGTCAGTCCACGGTCCGCCCTGCTGGCCGCGGCCCCGACGACAGAGTCCTGGCAGAGCTTCTCATGCACTCGCCCGAGGGTCACCGGCCGCCCCTTGGAGTGCAGCGCCTGCAGGAAGGAATCAAGCAAGCTTGAGATCTTCCTCTTAAAAACCCCTATCCGCTGGGAAGCCCCTTTTCAATTGAAAATGAATTCTCCCTGCCTCCCCCCACTCTGGATGAAACGGAAAGACGTCAAACAGAAAGATGTCGCACCTGGTAGATGGCGATGGTCGTGAGGTTGCTGGGGTCGTAGGTGAGAGCCCCCTTTATGGCCGCGAAGATCTCACCGTCGAGCGACGGGTCCCACTGCGTGCTGCAGAGGTGGACCCCGCTGCACGTCTGGAGGTGCAGCAGGTCTGCTGACACGCTCCGCAGGGTCGCCTGGCTCTCGCCCGCCCGCAACGTCTCCTGCAAGCAGGCCGCCAGCTCATCAGGACAGCTGCCAGCCCACTGCTGTTGCTGCCAGTCGCCTGCAGTGTGGAGGAGGCATGCCTGCAGCACCTCCTCAGCAACAGCATTTCCGGGGGGCAAAACCTAAACCCTAAACCTTAAATCCTAAGCCCTTAATCCCAGCTTGTCGACGACGCAGACAAATGCGCGGTCCTTCATGGCCGGCCGCTCCAGCTTCGGCGCCTGCGCCAGCCCAATTGCTCAGCGAGCCCTGTGCCCCAAGCCTGTGAACGCTCCCACGTACAGGCAGACAAGCAGCAGGCAGGCAATCTGCAGTGCAGTGCAGTGGGGGCACCTCACCTTGGCCCAGGGCTCGGCAGCGGGTGCCTGGGTTGTGCTGTATGCTGGCGTCAGCTGCAGGCCGAGAGCGTATGCCAGCCGGTTGAAGTACCCGCATTCGCGGAATGCCTCCAGATTGCTCCGCCAGTACTGTGGGTGCCAGAAGACGAGGACGCAGCTGCCGAAGTTGGCAGGCACGTCGAATTTCACTCCAAACCTGTGTGCCACCACATGTTTTCAGTTGCCCCTGCACATGATCTTGCTGCAAAGGCAGGCTAAGCAAAAGGCATGTGACGTTGCACAGGCAAGCCTCACCTGCTCTCCCAGAGCAGCTGGCTGCGCTCCCGGCCGGGGGCGGCCTTCTCCAAGACCGAGCTGACGAGCACGCTCGGCATGCCGGCTTTCCAGCTGGATTCGCTCCTGGCAGCCCGTGGCCTGGTACAGGGCGCAGTGTGTCTCCAGCAGGCAGAGGCGCCCGCTGAAGCGGGCTGCGCGCTCCGACGTTTGGGGGGAGGGGAGGTACGATATGCAGGCCTTGGTTGCTGGGTAGAAGAGCTGGCACTCACCCAGTATGAGTGCAGGTTCTCTGCATTGCAGCAGACTGCCTCAGTCCCTCAAGGTTTGCCCCAGTGGATCAAACTTTTGGGGGGCCAACGGAACAAAGGAAGGGCGGCCTCACCCGCGCAGAAAGGCCCCCAGTCCAGCGCGTGCGAGTTTGTTGCTGCGCAGAGCGGGGCGGCTTGAAGAAACTCCAACACTCCCTCCAGCGGCTTCGTCGACACGCACTCCTTGTCATTGAAGCATCCCTCCGTAGCAGGCGAGGGGCACTGGCCGTGGATCTAGTACATGGGCGTCCCCTGCAACACAAGCGGCGGCGTCAGCTCAAGCACTCTACAATGCTGCTCAACAGACACGGCAGGACGTGCATTGAAAAACATCGTACTAGCTGGCCTGGCTCGATCATCAGCGCGACATTTGAGGGCGCCAGGAACCCGGGGAGGTGCTTCAGCAGGGGCACCCAGATGTCGGACATCACGTGACGAGGTTGAGGTTCATGATCGGCACGGACAGCGGCTGCCTACTCGGTCTCGCAGCTACGCCCTGAGCTGCGTCAAGCCGTTATGGCCCGCAGCTTGTTGTAGTACGCCTCGTCGGCCGGACTGCAGCCGCAACAGCCCCTTCTCGGACGACGCGCATTGGAGAAGGGAGCCAGCGCTGAGAGTGAAAGACCACCATACCGCATGGGCGGGCCGTTCTCCAAGCCAAGCAGCCTAGCCGCCTCTTGTCGCAGCTCAAAAACAGAGGGACCGCGGTCTCTGTAGTTTAGTCTGTAGTGTAGGTTCAATTTCCAAGGGAAATTTTAAATTTTGACGGATTTGCATCCCGCGGGCGAATTTGCGGCCTCTAGCCATCGGCACCTTGGTGGACTTCATGGCTGCATGCCACCTTTCGCATGTTGGTGGAGCTTGCTTGAAGTTGCGTTTGCTGGCTTGCGGTTACAGTAGCGAAAGGAGCAAAGGCCGTGTGGGAAAACGCGCAGCGTCCCTCTGTGCGGTGAAAATGGCGTCGGCAGTCCACAATCCATAAAGTCTACGCGCCAGCTGGGTATGGCGCAGCTGCACAAGGCCGCAGCTTTGCCACGGCAGCAGCAGCAGGGGAAGGCAGCTGGCGGCAGCAGTGCAGGAAACCTGATTCCTATCGTTGCAGCGCTCTCCTATCTAGCCTAGGGGCTACTATCAGCGTTTCAGCCATTTCGCACTCATCAAGCTGCAACCTCCACTCGTTTGCCTGCCTACCAGGTGTATGTCGGCATCCCAAAGTTCTCCCACGCCTGCGACGCAGCGCCGACCCCCTCAGCCGGCTGCCTTCGTCATGGTCCCTGTGATGTGCCGCACGGACTTTTCCCTTCCCCGCAGGCGGCCTGGAGTGGCAACACATCTGCTGCCCATCTGAGCCGCAAATCCCCAGCGTTGCGCCAAGCTTTGAAAGGACGAGAGCTCAGCACACGCAGCCCGGCCCAAGCCCACCGCCCAGGCCCGTAACTACCACCCCACACCGCGAGCTAGCCACCCCAGCGCCATTTTCCAGCAGCAACGTGACCCCAGCCAGGCAAACTGCCCCCTCTCTTTCAGAAGAAGTTGGGCTCACCTTGCCATACTCTGGGTACCAGCCTGCCGCCCCCTTGCGCAGCGCCGGCGGCATGTAAACCACCGCCGGCACAGACGCGGTCGGCTGCGCGGCCGCCGACTCGAGCGGCATCGCCCGCACCGCCGCGCCGTAGCGGTCCTCGCAGTGCCGAGCGAACTTGTAGAGCAGCGGCGTTATCGTCAGCCACATGATGGTGGCCTGCGCGTACGCGCTGTTGGCGAGCAGCACGAAGCCTGCGCGAAGGGCGGCGGAATGTTGTCATGTTGTTTCAGTCTAGGTGACATCACGTCAAATTTTTATTATATCATTATGGCACAACAATGATGGTGCTATGTCATGCTTTGTCTGCTGGGAATGGCGGTGCCTGCGCAGCGATGACCCAAAAAAACGGCTGCCGCGGCGCAAAAAATGCAGCTGCGGTTCAGCTCACTAGGCGTCAGGGCGTCAGGAGTAATCCCAAAAAGTGTTGCAGATTGCAGGTTGACACCTGGCAGAAGACCCGCGGGAGGCAGGCGAGCTGCTGCACAGCAGCCGTACATGACAGCCAGGAAACATGCAAACCGCCGCACCACCAAAGAAATTTCCGCAGCGTGCCTCTCCCCCTCCTGCGAGGTTGCTCTCAAGGCCATCATGCAAGGGAGGGGGGGAGGCAAATGGCTGCACACCTGTAAAGAGCTCGAAGACAAAGAGGACCCACATCATGCATTGGAAGCAGAGGTGCCACACACGGCCGCCGCTCTCGTAGCACCGCTCCGACACATACAGGATGTTGTAGCGCCAGTGGACCCAGGAGAAGCAGAAGTAGAGCAGCGCGAAGGGCAGGATGATGGGGCTGGTTGCGGCGTAGGCCATGGCTTCCAGCACGATCAGCAGCAGCGCACCCAGTTCCCGACCGAAGCGGATGGAGTGGGGGGACAGCGCCTCGGCACGCGCGAGGTTGGAGCTGGGGCCTGCGGGCGGGCGGCAAGCACGGGCTCAGGGGCAGCTGTAGAGAAAACGCTAGCAGGGGAGGGGAGGGGCCCTGAGTCGCTGTGTGCTGAGGGTACGGCGGCTGCAGTGGCTCAAAGCCATAATCTGTGAGTGGAATGATGGAGGGGTGCCGCGCTTTGCGCTGAGGCGGAGGGCCATGTCCGATCAACGAAGCGCTGCGCTGCAAGCTGGCGCTCAAAAGGGTTCGTGCTCCGCTGTGGCACTGAGCAATGAGGCGAGCGTCTTCAGTGCGCTGAAGATGTGATTCGGGCAATGGAGGTGGGGCCAGCAGCGCCCTGAAATGCTTCCAAAAGCTCGGAAGTCACGCAGCCTAGTGACTGCATTGCAGCTTGAAGCAGCGCCGCTCCCTAGAGCACCAAGCAATGCCAGTCTGAGGGCACTCCCAGCGGCGGCGGCGGCGGCGCATGGCGCAACACCCCCTCCCAGTGGGGAAGCTTTCGAACTCGCCGGCCAATGGATAAGCGCCAGCGGAGGCGGCCGCGGCCAGCTAGTGACCTTGTTTGCCTCAACAACACCCAAGTAACATTCGATGATTGTCGCTTTTGCACTACAAAGCCCCCCACAGAAGCGGGAGCTCTATTGAGCCCCTGGCCTGCAAAAGCATACCTGGCACGCTTCCAAGCCGGGCTTGCCACAGCCATTGAAAGCGGAATCAGAAATTCCCCGCACCAGATGGGAGGCTGCCTGGGCAAATGAACCCCAGCACCGTGCCGGAAGCATGGGAAGAGAGGATGGGGGGCGCACGGCAGAGGCCGCAGAGGCGGAAGAACTCGGGGATGACGCCCAGGTGGGGGATGAGCATGCGGACGGTCTGAGTGGCAAAGACCTGCCAGGAAGCACAGCACGTCAATCATCTGGCTGGAAATCTAGCTGGCTTGCAGAGCACCAGCCGGGTGCCAGCCAAGGGCATGTAGTGAGGGTGACTCGTAGGCTGTCTGCAGTGCTTTTGAGCAAGCAGCCACCGCACAACAGCTTTGACACCTGCCTTGCTGTCATAAGGACTGCTTGCCTTGCTGTCAAGACTGCATTGCGGCAGCTGCGCAATGGTAGGGCAGCAGCGAGGCTACACTCCAGGCATAACTCGGGGATTCTGGGAAAAAGGGGTTCTCGGTATATGCAGGTGCCGGCAATTCCCAAATTTCATGGAGCATTACTATACAGAGCCCTTTCCACCAGAATGGATGAGCTGGGTTTCGCTCCTCCACACAGGAAGGGCGGTGCAGAAAATGCAGAAGTCCAGCCACAAGGGCCTCAGATTGCAAGTGCAAAGGGGGGCTGCTTGGCATGTCTCTGCCTAGCCGAGGGCTCAGCACAGCAACATGTCTTAAGCTACACGCCATTTGTGGTGCAATGTGAGGAAGATGAGGGAGCGCGCCTGCAGGATGATAAAGTTGACCGCGAAATTCGACGTCGCCGGCAGGGCAGTGCCGATGCTGCTCGCAATGGATCCCGGGTTCTTAATGACAAGCCCAAGCTGGCTGAAAATGCTTCCGCCAAGTATGGCTCCTGCGATTCCGTCCCGCGTGTGTCAGTAGCTAGCCAGCGTTGGCCCCTCTCCAAGGGGCACCATGAAGCCAGGGGCAAGCTGCCGTGTCTCACCCAGCAGCACGTTGAAGATGTCCCAGATGAAGAATGTTGCCCCAATGCGGCGGTCGAGCTGCGACAGGCTGGTGCAAGCGCCCTCCTGCTGCATGAGCCTGCCGATAAGATGGCGGGGGCGTCAGTGACACCAAATCTCGGCTGTGGTCACTGATGCCAGGAGGCCAAAGGAGGGAGGCAAGCGATGCCGACAAACACCCAACACCCAGTTTCTATCCCATGCTGATTGCCCCCTTCGGCAAGAAGCCTGGCCCTGCTCCTGCCTCAGGAAAGCAAATGATAGAAAGACAAGAGCCGGTCCTGCAGTGAGCCTCGCTAGCAGTCAGCAAGCCCGTCCTGGTCAGGCGGCGCGGGCACAACAGGAGTGGGAGGCGCGCCTGTAGACCGCGGACGGCATGACCAGGTTCTGCCACAGCATGAGCAGCACACTGGGCAGCACGCCGGTGACGAGGCTGCGCGCCAGGCTGGAGCGTTGGCAGTACCAGTCGCTGTAAAAGACGTTCAGGAAGGAGTTGCCATTGCAGATGGCCACGGTCGCCTGGTTGACCGCGCCTGCGGGGGTTACGCGAAGCGGGGGTTACGCTGGCTTGGGTGTGGCTGCAGACGCTGCAGCGCTTGGCTCACGGAATGCCTGGAGCACGGAAACGAATTTTCTGGTGGCTTTCCCCTGAAAAAGCATGCCTCCCTTGGGCAGGAAGAAGCGCTGGCATCCGGCCTGGAAAGTGGCGAGCGTGGCGAGGAGGCAGTTTCGTCTGCCGAGCCATCGCTTTTGCCTGAAGCTGCGTCTCAAGGGGGGCCTGCAGATGCACAGCGGGCGCACCCGAGAAAAGGCCGATGGGGAAGATGATCAGCGCGGCCAGCGGCAGCAGCACCAGCAGGCCGCGCACGTCCCTCGAGCTGCGGCTCATCCACAGCGTCTGCCAGTTTACCTGCGCGGCCCGCACGGGTGCGCTTGTTAGTAACGAACCACGCGGCAGCAGCGTCGGTGCCGTCACATTGTCCATGTTGCCGTTCAAACGACTGTTGCATCAAGGCGACTCGGGCTTGCAGAGCAGATAGCCAGATCCAGGAGGTGCGCTCGCTGCGGCGCGGCGTCAGGAGCCGCAGGAGGCGAAGGGAGCAGGGGGGGCTGGCTCCCGCAGTTGCAGCAAGGCCGGCGACAGGGGATGCTCGCCTCCTCGGGCCCAGGCGCCTCGTGCACGCGGAAGCTGAGCCCGTCCTCGGGCGTCAGGTTGGCCTGAGCCGCGACGGCCGCGTCCCGCTGGCAGGTGAAGAAGACGAAAAAGGCGGTGCGGGCGCGCGACTGCAGCGCCGCCTGCCGCGCCTCGACGACGGCCGCCTCCAGCCGCCGCACCTCCCCCGCCCAGTGGTCGATCAGGTCCACCTTTTCGCCTGCCAGATAACAGAGGGACTGCAGTCAGCGGCTGCATGAGCGGGGGAGGAGGGGGAGGGATCGAGAGTCAAAGGCTCGGCCAGGCAGCTGGTCCCGACAGCCATGCTGGACGGCACAGGCCTCTCCGTCACCTCGAGCAAGGCAACCAGGCCCGCCTACTAGCCACCAACGGCGGCAATGCGGAAGCCATTCCCCGCGCACCCGAGCAGCCGCAGCAGCCGAGCTTGCCGGTCGGCCGCACGGCGCCCCCGCTCCGCTGCAGCGCGTTCTCGGCCGCCTTGAGCTTCTTCCAGGCGGCGTTCCACTGCGCCAGCAGCAGGTCCACCTCCTGCGGCCGACGGCAGGGCCCCCGCTTCAGTCCGGTGCGAATAACCGGCACATGCCCGGAGAGGGGCCACGCTGACGTATGGAAGGGGTGCTGAGCGGCGGGAGCCTGGCATGCAAGCACAGCCAGCCAGGCTTCCCTCTGAGTGTGGCATCAGCGACATTGATCGCCGCTTGGCGCTTTGACAAAGAACGAAGCCGAGAGGTTAAGCGCGCCAAACATGTGAGCGGACCTTGTGTCGGCGCACGGGCAGGACGCCGTCGAACGAGTCCGGGAACATGGCCTTGAAAAAGTCGCGGACGAGCAGCTCGCTGTCAAAGCCGTCGTCCTCCTCCTCTTCGTCGCCGCTGGCCCCCTCGCCGTCCAAGACCTGCTTGCAGGCGGCCCCCACAGGGAGTGAGCGGCACGCCTTTTGCTGGCCACAGCAGAGCGTTGAAGGCCTGATGGATGAGACAGCGTGGCGCATAAGCTGCGATCGGCAGCCGGAGACATGCAGGACCAGTTGGTCCAAGCTTCCCACCAGGGCAACGCTTTTCAAGAGCAGCCAGCACTGTCTGAAATGACGTCCGGTAATCTCATGTGCAGCGGAAACCAAGACACTGATTCGGATGAGATCAGAAAGTCCGATGAGGATGCGTGCGTCTGCCCGCTGCAGCATGCATCAGACGATAGCGCGGGCCAGAGGCATGCTGCAGGCCAGGACGTCACTGCCAAGGGAGGGGGGAAAGCCGCACCTGCACGGTCACGTCGCTGTGCGGGCTCTTGGGCGAGGTCACCGAGTCGGCGGCCGCTGCAGGGGGCGACTCCAGCGCCTCCGCCAGGCCCTCCTCGCTGCGGTCGTGCGTCAGCCGCGCCGACTGCGGCTGGCCGTCCTGGCAGCCACCCATGCAGCAACACTGAGGCCTTGACATTATGGGCCAAGACGGGTTGCTGGCCAGAGCTTCGGGTGCCACCTCGCTCACCGGCCAGACCTGCAGGCCGTGGCCGTTGGCGCTGCCGGTGCGCGGCGCGCCGTCCACCCGGATGCTCGCCAGCTCCACCGAGCCAGAGTCCGCCTCTTTGGCCCTGCAGCCAGGCAGGCAACCAGCCATGTGCCCCAGATGCAGACGGATGCGTGGATTGGGCGCAGTCCAGGCTGTGAGGGAGCCGCACGAGGCGTGGCTGACGGCGGAGCGGTGCGTCGCGGCGGCGGCGGCGCCGCTCCCCGGCGGTGGCCTGGGGCTTGGCAGCTTGAAGTCGCCCGTCCTGCGGTCGATGTTGCGGCGCAGCATCACGTTCGCCTTGAACCAGGCGGTGACGCGGTACCAGAGGCGCCACCACCAGCGCCGCCGCTTGGCGCGCACGACCGCCCTGCGCGCGGCAGCGCGGGTTCGGGCCGCGGCAACCCGTTCGACGCCCATTATCGCGGAGGGGAGCGGATGCGCACTTGCGGCGCTCGCGCCGCAGGTCCGGCACGTCCGTGACGAGCACCGCGTACGACTGCGCGTTGGCGGCCTGCTTGTAGCCGTCCGGGAACTGCGCGTTGATGACCTTGCGGAAGTAGACGTTCGGCTTGCTGGCCGGCGCGGCCTCCTTGCCCTCGAACTCGGCGCCCTCCCACCATCTGTACAGCCGCTCGCGGCCTGCGCGCACAACCGCCCGCCGCCGCCGCTCAGCGGCCCGCGCACCGCGAGTCGCGCGGGCCGCAGCACAGGGCGGCGAGGCGCACCGTCGTCTGCGGGCGGGTTGCGCTCGTGCTTGCTGATGACGCCGGCCGGCAACTGCGCATCCGTGCCGTGCCGCGACGTCGAGCGCTCCAGGTTCGGGTCGATCAGCTCCCGCGTCTCAAGGCCTGCCGCCGACGGTGGTTCCCGTCAGCCAGACGCGGCCCCGACTTGGCTCGCGCTTTCGGCTGCAAAAAGCGAACGAGAGACTCGCCGGCCTGGCGCTTGACGACGCCGCCGGTGTCGGAGCGTGTCAGCGCGCCCGCCCGGAAGCGGCTGAAGCGGCGGCGCCCCCTCACGTGCTCCTCCTCGGCCTCCGCCTCGGCCGCGCCGGCCTCGTCCGCGCCCGACTGGCTGGCCGGGCTGCCGTCGACTTCGCCGCCTGCGTGCAGGTGAAACGTCCATGCGCTGCAGCGCTGACAGCACAGCCAGGTGAGAGGGAAGGAGATGGCGGTACGCACTCCGTAGGCTGCTGCGCAGGCCGCCGGCGCCAGGGTTGCGCGCCCCCGGCTCGTGAAACACCTCGCCCGATTCCGCGTGGCCGCCGCCGTGGCTGGGCGCCAGGCCGGCGGCCGCCAGGACCTCCCGCGTCAGCTCGGAGCCCTCCCGCCTGTAGGCACACATGAAAGTCAGGCTGACATTGAAGCCTCAACAGAGCCCCACAGGCAGCCTCACACAGTTTGGAGTCGCAGGCAGAGGAAGGCGACACCTGCAGGCTCACCAGCACCCTGCCGCGCATGTGGGCGAGCAGGCATGCAGCAGAGGGACTTGCAAACAGGCGGCTGCAGAGTGGCTGTTTGGCGGCGCGCCTGTGGCCCATCTCCTGCGGCCCAGGCGCCTGCAGCCCCGGCTGCCCGCCCTTGTCCAGGGACGGCCGGCCGAGCGAGCCGTCGCCGGAGCGCCGCCACATGCGCGGCTGCAGGGCGGGCGGGGCAAGCGAATCGGTCGCGCCCGACAAGCTGTCTTGCCTCAGACCGTTGCCTGACTGAGAATGATCGCAGCGCAGAAGCGGCCGGCAGAGGCTGGTGCTTGGCCCGAGCAGCCTCTGGTATCTGAGGGGCGTCACTGCTCCAGCAAATCGCCGGCCTTTGCTGGCAGCCGCGTGCCAGCACATGCATGGCCTTTTTTTTTGCAAGGAGGCGGACCTGGCCCTTGCCTCCGGCCAGCGGCGGCGCCGACAGCGGACCGGCCTTATTCTCCTCGTCTTCCTCGGGGCCCTGCCGCCGCCGCAGCAGCCCGCCCGCCAGCCGGCCGTGCCGCGAGCGCGCGCCCGAAGCCATCGACTGCGTGTCCCTGCAGTGGCAGCCAGGGGGTGGGCGCCATCAGAGCAGCCCTGGTGAAGTAACAAGCATCCGACTCGGGCTGCTTGCAACAGCGGCCGGGAGACTGTGCCTGGGTCGCTGGCCAGCCAGTCACGCATGCAGGCATCAGCAGGAGGCTCGGGCTTGCTATTGTGCGCATGCGTTTCAGCAAGCAAGGTGGACACGAAGTGGAGGGAAGGGGCGGGCGCGCACCGTCCGCGGAAGCGGCGGCCAAAGAGCGAGATCCCCGCGGCGCTGCCTGCGTACGGCCGCAGCGGGCGGCCAGAGTTGAGGGAGGCGCCGTCTCGCTCCTCTGCCAGGCCGGCCACCTGCCATGTGAACAGGAGATTCACCAGCCTGTTTGCCAGTGACATTCTGATGAGTAATGCTGGTTGAGGAACGGCAGGCAGGAGCCTGGTTTGCATGCAGGCACGCCGGTGCCTCCCTCCCCTCTCTGCCACGGAGACGCCAACCCAAGCGACCGACTGCAACGCCAGTCAGCTGGAGGACTGTAACGCGACGGCCGTGACACACGCAGCAGCGAGAGTAGGCGCCGTGCCTGCGAGGTTGGGTCGAAGAGGCTGCGCAGCACGGAGAGCGGCCCGCGGACGGGGCCGGCCAGGCTGCTGGCCTTCTCGGTGGCCTCCTTCTCCTCCATGTAGCGCAGGTGCCACTCGTTGATCAGGTTCTCGCCGCCGTACAGGTACTCCTGGCGCAGCAGCACGTACGCCTGCCGGGCGGCAACGATTCCACTCTCTCCGACCGCGGTTCCGCTTTCTTGTCATTGGCAGCCGGCATGTGGAAACAAGAATTGAATGTCATTTGATGCAGCGCCATTCTCATTGCAGCCAGTTGGCAGGGGTCAAAGAGCGGCATGCAGCTCTGGGCTCCCCTGACAGAGCAGACTACGAGCATTGCCCGGCAGGCGGGCAGCCTCTGTTTGACGCGTGCTCCCATTCTCGACACAAGGCAGCCTGAGTGTGGCATGGCAGCAGGCACAAAGGGGAGGCCCTCGCCTTGTAGTACTTGACCAGCAGCCAGCAAATGTAGATGGTCACAATGTAGACAAAGGCAAAGACGACCCTGTGGGGAGCATGCCAGGCCAGCTTCAATCAAGGTTCCACGTCGCCTGTTTGCATGCCACACGACCATGCTGGGCAAGAAACGGCAAGAGGTTTTGCTCTGCACAGTGCAGCTCACTGCACCTGCAGGCTCGGCAGCCGCGCAGCTTGCAGGAAAGCAGCGAGCCATGCTGTGTGCGTCGATTTTGGCGTGCGAGATGAGGGCGGGCGGGGAAGGAAGGGGCAGCTGACCAGTACTGCCCCGAGCCGCGCGGGATGTTGCTGACCGTCAGCTTGGAGAAGGTGGAGGCGGCCGCCTTGGGGTCGCCCGACCGCAGCTGGTTCACCCGGTCGCCGCTCAGGCAGATGGGCAGCACTGCGGGGCGGCGCGCTGTCAGCCACTGGAAACAAGTTATGGGGGTGTGGAGGCTCCAGCCTCGGTCTGGATGCCGCTCATGCATTCATCGGCCACGAAGCTGCACGGAGCGCGACTCCCAGGCACTGCCGAGCAGGTGTGTCTGCAAGCCGACACTGGAGTGCAGCGTGCGGCTGGCATGCAGGCAGCCTGGCATGCTTCATTGTGGCTGCCTGGTTCAGGCAGTGCCAGCCCAGCGCAGCTGCACCCGCCGGCCATGCGGAGGCTGGCGGAAAAGGCGCACGCATGACGGCTCCTAGGATGGAGACCGGCAGGAAGATCTGGATGCCCAGCGAGAGGATCCAGGAAAACATCTGCGCCGGCAAAGCCGCCTCAGCTGCTCCCGCCCGCAGCTCGTGCTGCAACAGCGTGGGGCAACGGCAGGCCCGGCAGCCGCAGACAAGTCTGAGGGAAGCCAGGGCGGTGCAGTGAGGGCAGGGCTCGTGGGTGCCACACTCGAGCATTTGCAATCCTGACACAAGGGCGTGCGGCGGCTGGCAGCACGCCCCCCAGCCAAGCTTCAGGGGGTGGGAACGCACCAGAGCGTCCAGGCCGGCGGTGTGCACCAGCTCGGCGTCGTTCGTCTTCCAGACCGGCCACAGCCAGGACCTGCGCGAGAGCAGCACGTCTCAGAAACGCCGGGTCAGCATGCGCGCTGGGGCTGGTACCCATGGGCCAGGCGACTGGCTGCTATGCAGACGGCCTGGCTTGGGCTGCAGCAGGCAACGGGCATCTGCAGCGTTCTGAGGAGGCGGGGGCGCGCCAGAGGTGGTGGATGCCTCCCACCGGCAGCGGCGGCGGCGGGATCCAGACGCTGCCCAGTCGCTGCAGGCGGCAGCGCAGCTGCTGCTCAGATACGTCTCAGTGCGCTGTCAGACTGTCATGCAGACAGTGCCTCTGGGCTTTCTCTCAGTGCGGCTGGTCAAGCTCTCTGAACAGCTGCACAAGCCGAAGCAGAACACAATGGGTTGCAGGCGTCGTGGAAATGACTGCGTGGGGGAGAGGGAGCCTTGCCAGACGCGTGTGGTACGTCTTGACATAGGAGCGCAGGAGCGAGAAGAGGACGATGGCCACCGAGCCCACGATGATCGACACCCAGAGCCTGGCAGCAGGCCAGTGCGTGTGGTTAGCTCCGGCTTTACAAGGCAAAGTCGTGCTCGGGGCCCCGCTTGCTTCGTTGCGGAAGAGGGGCAGAGGATGGAGGCGCAGTCAGGCTCCCTCATGCAGCCAGCTGGACCGACCTGAGGGAAGGCAGGGAGCAGGGACGCACGCTGTGACGATCTGGTTGTCCGAGACCTGGTTCGGGTACGCGGTGATGTTGCCGAGCACGCTCGGCGGCGGCGGCGGCGGGGGCAGCAGCAACGGCGGCGGCGGCGGCGGCGCTGTGGCGTTGACATCGCTGCCGGGCGCCAGGCCGGGCGGCCCGCTGCTCATGGCTGCCAGCTGTTGTTAGCAGCGCATCCCCTCTGGCGCCTGCGGCCAAACGCAGAAGTAAGGAACCTGACACAGCTGCCGGATCAGCAGGTGGCCCCTGCCCTGTCGTTCTGGCCAGCAAATGAGGCCGGTACGACAGGCAGTCTTCAGCTTACGCAGGGTCGTCCGCTAGTGAGGCATCCATGGCCGGGTGGAAGACTGTTCAGGGCCGGACCCTCAAAAAGCAATAAGCACAGAGCCATTCATGAGAAGGTAGGTGGCTGTCCGTCACGGCTCACCGCGAGGCTTTTGTTATTTCCGCTTCGCGGTGCGGGGCGCCCGCTTCCCGGCTTCCCTCCGCCGTCCTCCAGCCGGGCGTGTTCTTCTCAGAACGCCTCAGAATGAAGATTTGCCGCCGGTGCACGGCTGCCAGCCGTCCGATTCGCCGCTAGGCCTGGGGCTCAAATGCGCATTCCGGTTGCCACCACTGTTCGGCCGCAAACTCAATCAGACTGTCGGAAGATCTAGTTTCAGCTCACAGCAGTGTCTGACCGTCCCTCAGCTAGCTATGTCAGTCCAGGCTGTGGAGGCCTTGGGACTGACATGCGGCATTCGGGCATTTGGGCGTACAAGCTGCCCCCTGGGCCTGGGTGTCTCAGGCATCGACTCGCAAGACAGAGGTATGTTACACCGGACGGGACTGCCGGCCACACTATCACAGTCTTTGCATTGTTGTTGTAGCTCAAGATGAATCGCACGTTGCAAATAGCAGCACACATGCACGTATCCGCCTGCTTGCTGGTGTCTCACGGACAAGACACGAGCATGCACCAACCGCTGCTTTGAAGCAGTCACGCATCCCCGCCGCCGCCCTCCTGCTTCTTGCTGCCGCGGTGGCGCAGCAGCGCCTCGATGAAGGGGTCCAGCGCCCCGTCCAGCACGCCCGCCACATCGCTCGTCTCGTGCCCCGTCCGCAGGTCCTTGCACAGCTTGTAGGGGTGCTCCACATAGTTCCGCACCTTCACAGCAGCATGCCTGAAGCTCAGCTTGGCAAGTGCTTGCAAGGACCGAGGGACACCTTTGCTGCTCCTCCTGGCCATGGCCAGCCCAGCCCATTGGCAGACCCACTCAACACAAGTCTGGCAGGAACAAGTACAGACTAGCCCCCCTTTCCCAGGCGCTGAGGCCGTCACCTGCTGCCCCCACTCTGCTTTGACCGCGTCCCCCCGGATGCCTGCGATCTCCGCCGCCTGCTGCTCCTCGGCGATCACCAGCAGCTTGGCCTTGAGCATCTCCAGCGCCCGCTTCTGCAGGCGGCCCAGCAGTGCAGCGAGTCAGCGCCCCTTGCCTGACACCAGCAGACGCAGCAGGGCTTGCCAATCAGAGAAGCAGCAACCGACACTATGATGAATGGCATAAGTCAATGCCATGTGGAAAGCTGTCAGGCGAGAAGGGCAGGCAGTGCATGCCTTTCCAGCGGCCGCATCAGGGATTAGTGACAGCGGCGGACAGGGCCAGCCCGGGCGCAGTCCAAGCCCGGCCATTGGTGTCGGCATTGGCAACTGACAGCGACTCCAAACGCACTGCCAGCGTCACCAACAGTGACACTGTTTATGGTGTTTGGGGCGTGCCTTGTTTTCCGCCTGCGTGCGGAACACCTGGCACTTGACTGCCACGCCAGTCGGCAGGTGCTTCATGCGCACAGCGGTCTCCAGCTTGTTCACGTTCTGCCCACCTGCACAGCAAGTCACGGCGACTATTGCCGTTGCCGATCGAAGTTTTGCCCGTTTGCAATCAGCCACAGCTTGCAAGTTACCCACTGCAGCCACCGCCGCCGCTGTCCAGACTGCCAGCAGCTCAGAGCGTGCTGTGCCAGTTTCTATTTTGGGCTTTCCAATCCGGTCCTGCCAGCCCTTGTCGGCTGGCCTGCATCAGCCGCCCTGCTGGCCCAGCTGACAGCCTGTAGGAGCACAGTTTCTTCCAAGGAAACGGTTGCGAAGGGTGCACCTGCGCCGCCGGACCGCATGGTGGTGACTTCCAGGTCCTTCTCGGGCACCTTGATCTCGGCCGCCTTCTCGCCTGCAGCAGCCCAACCGCCAGCGCGGCCGCTCAGCCTTGGGGAGCTTGCACTTGCCAGTGCAGAAAGCACGTCAGCCCTGACAAGGCCGCGGATTTCCTGCTGCACGTTGCCTTGCAACAGATCATGCGCTTTGTTGCTGCCAAGAAGCCAGCCATGTACCGGAGCCCTCAGCTGCCAGCAAGCCACACCCTGTCGCATCCCAGCTCCAGAGGCAGCGGCACATGTGCGTGTGCCACACACACACACACTTCTTGTGCACATGTGAATCCTCAGGAGGCCATCATTAGTCATCGATAGGCAGGAGGGCCACACCGAGCGCCGGCATGACTTCGACGGCGGCGAAGCTGGTGTGGCGCGCGGCGGCCGCGCTGAAGGGGCTCTGCCGCACCAGCCGGTGCGTGCCCTTCTCGCCCGCCAGGTAGCCGTACGCGTGCCGCCCGGCAACCTCCAGCTCCACGCTCTTGATGCCAGCCTCGCCGTCTGCATCCGAATCCCCCCTTGAGAGTCATATTGAATTCCAAATGCTAAGTTTCCAAAGCATGAAAGCCTGGAGCAGCTGCCAGCATGTTGGGGCGCGCTGTGCAGAAACTCCTGCCGCACACAGCTTCTTCCGGCCTTCGCGAGCCGGCAGCTCTTGAGGGGTATCAAGGGTACCTGCCTGCTGCTGCGCAGCACTCGGAAGCTGCATGGAAGCTGCGGTGGCAGGGGGGCCGCGCCTTGCGAACGTTCCTGCACCGTGACTTTGAAGCCGCGACGGGCGCACCAGCGGAGGTACATGCGTTCCAGTCGCTCTGCCCAGTCCATGGCGTCCACGCCGCCAGCACCCGCCTGCACTCATTTTGGTTCGTTCAATGCCCCTGTTTTTCCCCGTGATAAAGTAACCCTGAGCTCCTCAGCCGCAGATGCCAAGCACATGTGAGGGAAGCGCGCGCTCGCGTGGCTCTCCCTGCTTGGCCCGGCACCGCTGAGGTATCGCATACACCAGCAAGCTGCCAGCATGTGACTGAGGCTTTGCAGTCTGCCTGGGGTCCGAGAGACGCGCCCAAGCGGCTGCATGGCATGCGAGGGAGCTTGGCTGCGACGGCATGGGGCTGCGGCAAGGCCGTGCCTGGATGCTGAGCACAGCGCCCCTGTCGTCGTAGGGACCGCTCAGCAGCGTCTGCAGGCGCCAGCGCTCGAGCGCAGCCTCCAGCTGGGCCGCCACCTCAAAGCCTTCCCTCAGGAATGCCGCCTGCTCACCGGCATCCTCCTGCAGTGGCAAGAGAGGAAAAGGAGTTTCATCGCGGCGAGAAAAAGAAGGTCCTCTCTCAGGCAGTGCACACGTGCAGGCAGCCCGGGAGCGCGCAGGCTGTCAAGGGTCGAGGATTGCAGCGGACCTCCAGGGAGGCGAGGTCCACGGCCGTGTCGATATCGCCAAGCCACCCGCGCAGCTGCTCCGCCTCGGTCAGCTGCGCCTTGAGCTCGCTGACGCGCTGCATGACGGTCTGCGCGGCGCTCGGGTCATCCCAAAAGTCTGGCCGGAAACTCTGCTCCTCCAGGCCGCCCAGCTCCTCGCGCGTCGCCTCCACGTTTGCCAGCTGCATGCGGCATCACTTGTGTAAGTAGGCGAGATAAGGACTGGATGTTGCTGACGAGCTGTGGATGCGCGAAATAGCAGCAAACCTGGAGCGCCGTGTCCACGTCCTCGCGCAGGGCGTTGGCCTGCACCACCGCAACATGTGGGCTCATATGCTGCTTGTCGCTTGAAAATAGCGGCGATCAAGCGAGAGATGCAGTTGCTTGATTGATGAAACAAAGTGCTTGCCTTGCTCTGCAGCTGGGGGACTGTCAGCTCCGCTGTCGCCGTCTCCATGGCATTGGCGGCCGCCACGATCGCCTTGCGGGCGGTTCCAGTGGACAGCGCGTGCCTCTGCGCCAATCTCGTGCTTCTATAGTGTACTGATACCTGCCCAGACGTCTGCAGCTCGCGGACTGCCAACGCAAGACACCTGTGCTCGGGTCGGCCCGCATGCACACGGGCCAGCAACGTGCCCAAACGAGCAACTAGTACTGCACGTGCTGCCATGGTGCGGACGCAACTCGAAGCCTGAATGAATGTTACAGTTTCTTTCAGCCAATGCCAGGCTGATCGAGGTGGCAACAGGGGAACAGCAGCAGGGGAACAGCAGCGTCATGGCTTGCACGCCAGGCGTCGGGGTGACATGGTTGTAGAACAACAGAGTGCAGCGACGCAGGCTGGGGAACTGGCCACCGCCACCCCAGGCACAGGGGTCCGGCCGAAAGGGAGTGCGTTTGTGAGGCGACAGGCCCGGCAGTCCACCCTTGCTGCGGTGAGGGAGAGAGCCCAGTGGCCCAGGGGACACCATCCCCGGGACAGTGGGATTATCACTCCGTGCCCCGACATCACTGCCGCCGGCAACTTAAGCGCACCCCGACCGCTTGGGGCGCCAGCAAGCCACAAGCCACCCAAGATCGGGTTCCAGTCAGTCAATAGCAGCCTCTACCCGGGGCTTGAAGCTCAAGCCGAGGGTCCTTGCTGCAATCCAGGGCCTTGCACGAATTCCAGGCTCTCCCTCCACCTTAAGAACTTCCAGTCTGATCATCACGGACCCATTTAGTGGGGCGCGAGAAGCATTCGCCGACACGCAACTCTTGATCATACTTTCTGCAAAGGACGCCCGCTTCGCTGCGCCCGCTTCGCAGCCCACCGTGCCCACTGTCCGCTCGCATCACTGCATCACCGCAGCAGACAACCCCGACTCCTCAAGGCGCGGCATCCCCCCGGCAGCTCAGCCGATCGTCGAATCAAGGACGAGGAGGTCTCTGCTTGCGGACCGCCCGAAAGCGCCGTTCCTGACCTTGCATCAAAGCGCGCAGGACTGTCCGCCCAGCTCCCACCACCGGAAGCGACATGGCGGCAGGGTGGCGGTTCGCGCTGATCGCAGCCTTGCTTGGCGCTGCTGCACACGCCCACGCTCGGCAACTTCACGCGGCCGCGGCGGGCGAGGAAGCAGCGCCATGCGCACAAATTTGGTCGGCGGCCCTGGACACCGGCCTGGCCAACACGCTCGCCTCAGGTATGCCGGCGGCCTTTAACTGTGCAAGGACGCACCGGATTGATCGGCACGCTCGCCACCCGGCCCGGCTAGCGTTCCCGAGCAATCAGCAATGCGTGCGCGCAGGGCCTGACGGCGCCGGCCGCGTGACCATCACGCTGAACGATGATGGTACCCTGGACTACGACGTATCGCCAAAGGTCCGCGCCCCCGGGCTTGATTGAAATTTCAATAAGTTTTCGATGACAGATGTTCGCAGCGTGCCCGGCCGTCACCTCCTCGCGATCCGATCGAGCTGACATGACGGCACCTCGCGCAGGGCACGCTGCAGCTGGCCCTGCTGGGCCTGCGGGTGAAGAGCATGCTAGGCGACACCTCATATGTGCCGCTGCTCGACTCGGCCGCCGACTCCCTCTCCGGCTCGGTCGACCTGGACTGCCCCGAGCTGGCGACTGCCGTCAGCATGCTCGTGGAAGGCGCAGCCGCCACCGCAGAGGCGCGCCTCCTTCCATACCCATACCCACACCCAGCCGAGCTGAGCCTCCCCCCCACACAGCTCACCATCGTGCATCCTACGTCTGTGCAGGCCGTCACAGTTGATGGGGCCCACCTGGTGGGCGCCTTCAGCAGCGCCTGCCCGCCCCAGGAGCCCGAGCCCGCGGCCGCCGCCGCCTGGCAGAGCAGGCCCGATGCGGGGCTACCGGCATGCGATCTGCCGGGCTTCCCTGTGCTCTACACTATCCCAGCCGACTGCCCAGACATCAACAGCCGCGTCAGCCGCGCCTGCGGCGTGCAGCTCGAGGACATCCTGCTGGTGCTGCGCCCCACCTCCTGCTGCCGAGAAAGCTAGATTCAAGCAGTAACACAGGACAACAAGGGGAGCAGATTTTTTCAAATGCGTTTGGATTCGGTTTCTCGTTTGCGCCTCTGAAAAGGGGCAGGAAGGCAGGGCAGCCGCTGCCTTCCAGAAAGTGCCGCTTGGGAAGTCGCTGTGATAGCACAGCAAAACGGGTGAAAATGCTCCGCCGCTGGCTCTCTGGCTGCTGCTTCTCCAGACATGTTGCCGATGCATGCAGTGCAAGCAGCACCCCAAGCAGCACCCCTCGGATGGCAGCCGTGCCGCTGGTCAGACATGCCTGAGCGCCTCCGCCCGGCTGCGGCTGCAGGCGTCCGCCTTCACCGCCGACGGCCGCGAGGTGGAGGGCCCCCGGCGGGCGCTGTGCCTGCCTGACGCCTGCCCCGACCCCTGCGGTCCCGACGCGACTCCGCAGCTGGAGGAGCCTCAGCAGCTGCCAGCAGAGCGGCAAGAGGCTGCGGAGCTGGACGCGTATGGCATCGCCGAGGCGGCGCTGTGCGACCAGCCTGGCTTCGAGAGTTACTACGCCGTAACTCCCGCGTGCGAGCGCATCTCGCAGCGGCTGTCCGAGGAGTGCGGACTCGACATCGAGACCGTGCTCGAGGTGGGCAGCTTCCCCTTGGCTTCCTCCTGGATCCAGTTCGGCCTGCATGACTTCCGATCAGGAGGCAGAGGGCGCTGAGCTGCTGCCCTGCTTGGGAAGTGGCAAAGCACGCGCCTCCGAGTGCTCCCAGCGTCAGCCATGCACGGCAGCGCTGTGAGCCCAAGCACAAGCGCAGCCGCCCGAGCATCCAGGAGCGGCGCGCTGAGCCGCCTCGTTCCCTGCGCTGCAGATGTCGCGGGCCGCGCTGTGGCGCGCCGGCGGCGGCCTGTGCCTGCCGGCCGGCTGCGACCCGTGCGGCACGCAGGCGGACGCCGACGCGGCGGCCCTGCAGGCGGCGCTGGAATCGGCGGCGCCCAACTGCGCCAACAGCTACCACTTCACGCAGGCCTTCGAGATCCCGCGCGCCTGCGACCGCTTCGCCGAGGCCCTGCAGTCCGAGTGCGGGCTGGAGCCTGAGGCGGTGGCGGCCGCCTCCGCCATGGCCAGCTACCCCGAGTTCGCCGGCTTTGGCCCGGGCAAAACCGTCTGCCTGCCAGAGTACTGCCGGCCCTCCTGCCAGCAGCAGCAGCAGGCCGGGACGGCCGCCAGCCGATGAGAGGCACGCTGCCTGGGTCGAGCTGCGCTGCTGGCAGCCGTGGCGCGCCAGGAGCTAGGTGTAGGAATGTTGAAACGTACGCATCCCGCCAGGAACAACGCACTGACATTGGAACGAAGCAACGCTGACCGCGGTTGCCCGCGAGCGCCTGCGCGCCTGCCGCGGCACCCGCCCGCCTGACCAGCGGCTGCGTGCAGCCCCCGGCAGCCCCGCTGTGGTCCCAGGCACATTCGGAAAGAACTGGGCTGCGCTCCTGCCTTTTGCTGCCGCTGCTATCGAGCCTCCCCATGGTCAATTTCATTGGGCGCTGATTGCCCCCTCTCCGTCAAGCGGGCGCCTGTGATTGGCAGCCTTCATGTAACCATACTCTTGGCATACACCAGGCGAGTCCAGGCCACTCCTCCTCTGCACAGGCCCTCAGTGCACCCGCACACCAGGGGGCTGCCATTCGAAAAACACGCGCGCGCATCTCTCCATGGCATGACTGCCTTTCAGGAGCAAATGATCCTCACATCCCGGCACGCCAGGGGGCTACCGTTCGAAAACACGTGCGTGCCTCTCTCCATGGCATGACTGCCTTTCAGGAGCAATTGATCCTCACATGCCGGCACCTCTGAACGCATGCTCGACTGCCTCCCAGGAACTTTTGCCTCGATGATAGCCCGCAACCAGTCAGCTTCTCCTTCCAGGTGCAGTCAGAGCGGCCGCTGCAGCAGCTGCTTGCGCAGCACGACTGCATGGGGGGTCTCGATGCGGCGGTAATAGTTCTGGATCGTCCCTCCCACGGCAAAGCCTCTGCGTGAATAGAAGCCGATGGCCTCTTCGTTCGTCACCTGCACATGCAGGTAGGCCTCCACAGCCAACCGCTGCTCCCTCGCATGGCGCAGCACCCGCTCCAACAGCTGGGAGCCTGCAGGCACCAATGGTCTGCCTCAAAAGACAGCTGGGACGACCCTGCTGCTGCAGTGCTGCAGAGCTACGTGGGAGCAGTGGTGGAGGTGTGTTTACCGATGCCGCGGCCGCGGTGGCGGGCGTAGACGCCCAGCGTCATGATGTACAGCTTGTCGGCGCCATCAGGCTGCGGCTCCAGGCGGCAGGCGACGGCGCCCAGCAGCTCGCTGCCAGCAAAGGCTGCAAGCAGCCAGGCACCTCCAACGATTCGCAAGCAACACACAGGGAGGGTGCGAGACCGCATTAAATCGATGACAGATAGATTCTGAGGCGTGATGAAGTCAGTAGCACCTCACCCAGCTGCGTGAGGCGGCCCGAGGCGCGGCACTCTCGGTAGAAACGCTCCTGCATGCGCAGATCAAGCGATGTTGCTCCATCCATCGATGGCAAGCTGATGATGACGCAGCATACGAAGTTTCAGTCGTCACAAACTTCATACCGAGTAGTTGACGGGGAAGAGGGCGCGATTCAGCAACTTGAAGTCGGCGAGCGTGTCGGGCTCCAGGCAGCGGAAGGTCAGCTCAGCCTCTCTGGTGCCCGCCACGCCGTGGGACATGCCCCCGGCTCATCCTTCTGCCTCAGGACGTCCAATTTTGAGGGTGTGTAGGCTGCAGCGTTAACTGCAGGCGCGGCTCCACGCCCCTTTCTGCTTTCGATCTTGATTATTTTCACGACATGCAGGCTCCCTCTGGTAGGCCGATCGAGCCGGCGGCCCGCCAGCAAGCTTGTGGTCACATGCAGGGACATGCACCGCTCGCCGCGCGCTTGCAACCCATTCGGCCTGCCAGGAGGAGAGCTGCAGATCGCCAGGGTTGCTCATCTCTACGCGTAGCGTCGCATCAGCGCACGAGCCGCGCCGGCAGCTCGCCCTTCGTCTGCAGAGCCGCAGAGGATGGAGGTGCAAGGCCTGGCGAGGAGGTCATCGAATACAAGGACTCGCCGACGGACATAGCGTTCATAGGGCTCTGCCGGTATGTTGCCGGCTGACTGCCTGTTCCCAGACAGGCAGCGCGTGTCCCCAAACCCCCCATTCTCATGCCCGCAGGAAAGCGTATGGCAACCTGGCCGGCTGGCAGAGCGAGCGCGATTGGCGGGATGGCAGCGAGACCTACAAGGGCATGGTGGAGGTCTCGAGGGCACTTATGAAGGCGCGAGGCTGCCCTCTCTCGGCAGCGCATCTGGCGCTCACCGACTCGGTCCTCAATCAATAGCCGAGCTTGCAGGGCAAGAGCGCGGAGGAGCAGCAGGCGGCAGTCATCGCCGGCTTCCCAGAGGTGCCCCCCTGGTTCAGGAGACTCTTCCCATACAGCAAGTGGGGAGCCGAAGCCAACGCCTGGATCACGCCGACCTTCTTCAAGTCCGCCCCCTCTTTTGCTCACCTTCAGCCAGCCCAGTCAGCTGATGGCCCGGCGCGCCTGAGAACCCCCCTGTGTCCTGCAGGTGGCTGGTCGGCCCCATGGAGCGGCGCATGGCTCTAGTCGACGGCCAGGAGCAGAACAGCGCCGTGTACATCAAGCGCTGCCGGTACCTCGCTGAGAGCGGCTGCGCGGGCATGTGCAGCAACCTCTGCAAGCGGCCGGTGCAGGCGTTCTTCACAGAGCAGCTGGGCATGCCGCTCACCATGAAGCCGAACTTTGAGGACTACAGGCACGTCCTTTCGCCGCATCCCGTGCTTGTGACTGGACCATTGCGAGGTTCGAACCTGGGCTTGACTCGTGTTCCTGTTGGCTGCAGCTGTGAGATGGTGTTTGGCGAGAGGCCGCCGGCGTGGGAGGAGGACGAGGCATTCCGGCAGCCCTGCCTGAGCAGCTGCCCCGTCGGCAACGCTCAGGCACCGCAATGCCCCAAGCTGCGTTGACGTGCTGGATAGGTGACCGCTGCAAAAGTCGAGCCCCAAGTCGGGCCCCCAACAAACCGCGTCGCCCCCTCCCGCGTTCGCCCCCGACATCGGGCCGACGCGCCAAACCATTAAACTGCAATTTTCATATGAGCCACAAGAGCAGTGTGGAGTGATCGCGCAAGCAGCCTGCTGGCGCCCACCAAGCAGGGCGGCGGCAGCTTGCGTGCAGCCACCAATCTACTCCACAGAGCGACTACACGCAGGACGCAGCGGATCGGGAGCACAGTGAGTGGTAAGTCCTGGATCTGCATTGTGCTGTGGGCAGATCGCGCACTATAACGTTGAACGCGCTCTGCCCATCCGCATGGCGCGCAAAAGTAGCGCGCGCATGTGCCGCCAGATGCTGGTCTCCGTCGAGCGCAGTCCCTGCCAGCACGAAGCATTACGATCATAACACTGCTTTCCGACGCGTTTCATGTCCGCTATTGCTTCAGCGAGCCGGTCTGCGTTGCCCGCATGCCCGGACGCAATGCCTTTCCACCGCCTTTCTGTTTCGCGCTTTACCGAGAGGGATCTTGTTTCTTATGCAGGGAAAATATGCAACAGATGCACAGCCCACCTCTTCCGCGCGCCACCAGCGCAAGCTTAATCTCTTTGTTCTTGTTGTGCACCGCTGGCTTGCTAGTGATGATCGAGACAGGAGGAGGCCCAGACCTGGTGACGGGTCCTCAGGCGGCCTACAATCGTTTTATGCGCCGCAACGCTCAACAGCGCCGCAGCTTGCTGACCTCCGCCGCTGGCACCCAGGCGTGACGCTGCACCTGGCACCGCCCCTTCATGCTGGACATAAGGAGCCCCTGCGGCTGATATTGGATCGCTGAACGACCTGCAGAATGGGCACAAGGTAGACGCCACCAGCAAGCTCCACGTGCAGCCACCAAAGAAGCTGCCTGCTGGCCACAACAAGCCTCACCAGGGGGGCAGCCACAAGAAGGCTCCCAAACGCCTCATGCTGGAGGTCAGCCCTCAATATACATACCATGCTGCCTTCCCTCATAAACTGGCCGTGCATCCTGACTCCATAACATGAACTGCCTGCAGCGTGGCGACGCGCAGCTGCTGGACGCCGATCTGCAGCGCAGCCTGATTACAGTCATCTTGGATAGTGTCCAGGGTGCCTCGCCGTCTTTTCCGGATGTTTGCGACCACCCTTTGGTCACGACGATGGATCCTGAATGCTGAACGTGCTTGCAGACTGCTGGAGCTATCTGTGCAGTTCAAACCCGAGCCAGGCGGAGGCACAGTCAGCCGACGGCATGTGCGCCTTTCCCACTGCCAACCCCCTGCGCCTGCAGCCCGCGCTGGCCACAGCATTGTATGTGACCGGGAGCACATGCTCTTTGCAGGTCTGATGAGATGGAGCTGGTCATCGGTGTGGACGTTTATGACATGCCTGACGGCGACGAAGCGGTGTTTGTTACGGGAGTTACCCAACCCACAGCCAGGCAGACTGCCCTGAGCCTGAGCAGTGAGGCGACGCTGGAGGGGGATACCACTCATTACACTGGTGCGCGCTTAGCTTGCTGGCCTTTCGCAGTCGGGATGGCAGGCCGGGTGCGGGGAGTGAGCTAGCTCCTGCCATGCAGGCCGCGTGGAGCTGCATCCCCACAAGCTCATCAGCTCCCTCTTCTCCGGCAACCAGGCCAATGCTGGGCACACTGCCAGGAGCGGCGCAGCACGCGGCCCCAGCCCAATCAGCAGCGAGCCCAAGGCAGTTCGCAGCCCATCCGGCAGCATAAGCAGCACCAGCAGCCAGGCGACCGACCCCAGCAAGCAGCGGCCGTCGCAGGTTTTCATCAGCCACGAGGAGTGGGTCGCGCCACTGACGCTGGATAGCAAGCAGCAGCAGCGACAGACGCAGCCTGCGGCAGCTGCCAGCCCTTCGCGATCGCAGCCTGCCGTCTGGGGCCATTCGGAGCAGCCATCCATCGACAATCCGTATTACAGCGAGCCGCTGCAGTCTGGCAGCGGCAGCGACAAGGAGCAGCTGAACGCAAGGGAGCTGCAGCTCACAAACCAGTGATTTGGCATTTTGCAGGTCGCTCAGCAATGAGCGCCTCCTCTACTTCTGCTACTATTGCGCTTGCTCCTGGACTGACTGTTTCCCTGTGCCCATTTTGAGGCGCCTGCTAGCAGTGCATGCTGGCTGACCCAGCAAGGGAGTCAGCATGAGCTGCTGCTGCAGGGGGTTGCTCAAGAACTGTTTCAGCAGCATTTGCTGGCAACGCATGCCGATTCCTGATTTTGTCACCTGCTGCCGGGCATGTAGCATTGCAATGTGCCCTGGCCAGCAGTGCTCGAGGTGCCTGTGTGTGCTCCGCAGATAAGAGCTGTGACCCAGGTTTCTGTGCCTGTATCTGTGAGCGGCTATGTAAACGCAAAGCAGCCTCCAGATCAGAAGTCATTTGCCAGCCTAGCTATCCATAGCTGGAAGAGCACGAGAGTCCTGTAAGCCATCACTGCATGCCAGGATCAGCCCTTGCCATCTGGCTCGGGCTGCTTGTTGTATCCACGCGCTCCCACAGTCGTGCCTCCCTTGTGGGTCCCCATGCTCTCGCCCCTGCAGCCAGCCGCGCACCCCATTCAGTTACCGGCTGCCAGGCACAGCCAACACACCTGCAGGGCAAGGGGGAAAGAGATCACCGTAGAGCTGCAGCATAGCGCTCGTTGCCCTTTCCCTGCCGCGTCTCTTCCAGCAGCACTGCCAGCCGTTCCCGGTTGGCCCTAGACATTGCCTGCGCAGCCAGCAGCCGCTCGCACTGCTCCGCCCAAGAAACGCCCCTCAACCAGCAGGAAAGGTGCCAGGCGTGCCTTCTGGTGCATTGAGGTGCTGGCCCGCAGCCGCTGCTCCTGCTCGGCCTGCATCTGCGGGTTGGTGGCGCCCATTGTCGCCTCGCCAGCGTACCAGGTGAGGCCGCCGCAGGCGACGGTGAAGCCGGCCATGGCGGCCGGGTGTGCCTTTGTCACCGCCACAATCCGCCGCCACAGTGCGCTCTTTTCGTACAGCCACGCCATGCTGGCACTGGCGAAGCTGCGGCTGCCTCAGACAGCTCGCTCCGGCGGGCTGCGGCTCCTCTGTTCTGCTGCCTCGGCGGCGACTCTGCTGGCTGGGGCGTGGCGGCAAAGCGTCCTTTGCTCTAGGTAGAGCTGTTGCAGCTTGGCGGCTTTGCTCCTCGGCTGTTGAGGAGACGGGAGATGTCAAGAAATGTCCTGCATGCAGCCAGAGGCATGCACCGCGTTGATAAAAGGCGACGAGAGCTTGCAGTTGGCCTTCAACTGTTACAGGCGGCTCATTGCTGGGAGTAGCACGGAAGAGGTGCAGCGTGGACATCGTAAAAGGGCACATGCCGTGGACAGCCCGCACCTCAGTCGGATTTCGCGGCGTGGCCGACGTGTGTGCAGCCTTGACTTGATGAGCTGTGCTCTGCTCTGCTTTTAAGTATAAGGTAGGATTGCAATCCAAAACCAGGCTTCACATGGGCTCATGGTGCACCAGAGGTTGTTACATTCATTCATTCATGGCGCACCAAGCTCAGGCAGAAGCCAATGCCTCTCTCACTCAAACTTTGATAGCAGGCACCCACTAGCCTCTCCGCTTGCCTTGCTGCCGTTGCCGCCGCTGCTTCTGCTTGCCAGGCTTCTCTGTCGAGCCCTGCTTGCCTGCACATCCCGCAGCGCTTTCAGCGGAAACCGCAACCTTGTACATGCAGGCAGCATACATGACGGGCAGCAGCCTTACCCTTGCCCGGCAGCCCCTGTTTCCGTTTGTCCCGCTGCTGCTGCTTGCCCGGCCGCTGCCTTCCCAGCTGCTGGCCGCCCTTCTTGCCCTTCCCCTTTGCCGCCTGCTTCCCTTCCTCCTTCTCCTCGTCCTCATTTTCGTCTTTGTCCCTGCAAGAAATCAAAGCCCGCCGGCTCGTGCTCAGGTCTGCACGCAGCACTGCACGGCAATGTTCCTTTGGAAAAAAGAGAGAGAGGAGCCGCACTCCTCCTCGTCATCACTGTAGAGCGTGATGGCAGAAGTCGTGACAGTCGTCAGTAGCTGGTTGTCCCGGTAAACCTTGACATCCCGCCCCTCGCCTGCCTCCGGCTGGGGCTCCGCCGCCGGCTCGCCTTCGTCCTCGTCGGCCTCGTCGTCTGAAGGCGGCGGTGTCTCATAGCGTTCCAGCTGCAGCTCCTCCCTCTGCTTGGCCCGCTTCTGGACGCACGAGGCACCAAGCACGGCTCAGACGGCGCGATCAGTCGTCCTGTTGAGAGAGGCCGAAAGGCAAAACAGACCTCTGCGCGCTCCTCGATGCGCTGCTGCCGCTCCTTCTCCGCGATCTTGCTGCAAGTACGCAAGGCCCAAGTCAGCCTGCTGCAAGAGGACGGCAGCAACCACGCCTCACAGCAGAAGAGTTGGTTGGGCGAGTGCCCACCGCATCGCCTTGTTCCGCCGCTCCACCTTGCGCTTGTGGAAGCCCGTGATGTAGTCCCTGCGGCCAAGGTCCAGCAGGGCGCCTTTAACAGGTGCAGAAAAGCACGCGAGATGATTCAGTTGTACAAGGTCTCGACTTGGCACTTACTTGTGCGCTTCCGGGTCGAACACGATCTCCAGGCCCTTGGCTTTGCGCTTGCGCTTCTGAATGTGTCGTGCGCCCGCCTCAGGCGCGCCGCCCTGCGCGAATGCGAGCGCGTCGACATCGGAGAAGTCGGCCGCCGACCGCTTCATCCTATCTGTCTTGCTCGCTGAAGCCTTCTGAGTGATAAAGGGCTGCGTAGCTAGTGTTTGGCTACTGGCTGTGAAGTTCAGCCGGCAATAGGCTGGCATGCATGCCATGCCAGGCCTAGTTGCCATGTGACGTTGGCTACGCAGACTGCCAAGCCTTGTAGGAGGTCATTGCTATCACAAAGTCTGGCACTCGCGTGTGGATCAGCAGCGGTCCACATCCAGGGACAAACGTTCCTCTCACGTTCAGAGCAGCCGGGCACGTTCATTGACCTGCTTCTATCGGTTCCTCGTATCGATCGCGCTAGTCGAACGAAATAGCGCCAGAGCAGTCAAGTACACCACACACAATACACAAATGCCTGCTAACAGACCACTAATGGTTTTCAAGGCGTCACAGTGCCGAAAACACTCTTTTTTGGGGAGGTCGTTTGTATTGGGGGAAGCTCGTGCGTCCAGCCATCAGTTTGGGATGGCCTGCGGCCGCTCTGGAGCAGCCTGCTTGGCCGTGGGGTCCTCCTTTGCACCCCTCCGACGCTCGAAAAGGTCTAGTAGCTCCCTTCTCGCTTCCTGCAGAGAAGCCTCGATGACGCGCACGGCCTTTGCTATCTGCAGCCAGAAGAAAGTAATTTGAGGAGGTGACACATACACTTGGGGGGAATGCAAATAGAGGAGGTGTGCATGCAAGATAGCCGGGCCAGCTTTAACAGCGGTTCACGAGCGCAGGTGGCGCGCCTGCGACTTGGTTCGCTGCAGGCCTTGCCGGCCGGCCAGTCCAGAGGCCTTGCGCTCGAGCGGTTCGCCGCCCGGCGCGCGCGCGCCTTCTGAAGCCGTCGAGCTGGGGGCGCGCTTGAAGCTTGTCTCCGCCGCCTGGCACATGCTGGACGGTCCTCGGGGCGTTGCGGCGAGTCGAAACCACGCGAAGCCGCCCGGCAGCGGCGGTAGAACTGAGTTGGCTGAGTGGCGGAATGCGCGATCAGGCCTCAGCGACCGGCGGGCCTACGCAGCGCCGAGCGGGGTCTGGTGTCAAAGATCTCGAGCCCTTTTGACAGTGACCGCTCTCACGATGGACACGCGAGAAGGTGGGCGGGCTCGCGTTGCCCTACACCAAAATGTCAAGAGACAGTCGCCGATTCATAATCCGCAGCTGGCTCGCGGCAGAAAAGAAGCTCGGTCTGCTCACCCTGCTCGAGCAGTTCCAGCGCTAGTGCCTGGCTTGCCGCACCAGGTTTAGGCATGGCGAGCAGAGGAGGCGGCCTGTTGAGGAGCCTGCGAGCCCTGCTGGACGAGTTTTCCGCCTTCGGCCAGCCCGTGCGTATGGCAGCAGCTGTCGAGGCCAGAGAGCCCAGAGACTTAGCACAAGCCACTGACATTTCGCCCGCATGCTTGATTCATCTGCAGGAGCTGCAGCGACTGCGGCGGGAGGCGCAGGCGCTGCGCGAGGAGATTCAGGCCGTGGAGCAGACCACGCGCCTGCTGCGGCAGGGCGAGGAGCGGCTGGTGCTGGCCCAGCTCAAAAAGGCGCTCGACCAGAAGCAAGGCACCGGCGAGGCAGCCGCCCAGCAGCAGCAGGCGGTGTGCCGCTGGCTCCTGTCCTCTCTACTAATGACTGAGCAACAGAATTCGGAAGGTCACTGTGCCTTGGTGGCACTCGCAGGCACGAGAGGTCGTCCAGACGCTGGGCAAGCACGCGTCTGTGCTGGAAGAGGCGGCGCTGCAGGAAAAGGCGATGCAGCAGGCGGAGCAGATCCTGAGCAAAGTGGACCTGGAGGCGCTTATAGAGCAGGGACTGCCACTGAAACGGACGCCCAAGCAGCCGGCTGCAGAGGCGCCGAGGGAAACAGAGGAGCCGCAGCAACACAAGCCACCAGACAACCGGCAAAGGCAGAGCTAGGGATGCTTGCTGGCAGACGCCTGTTGCAGTGAAACGACTGAAACTTACAGTACTGGATCAAGGGCATGCTGCCGACCGGCATGCTGCTCGTTCTGTCAACGTCGAGAAGGCCACACGCCGCAGCGGGGCGCTCCTTCAAGGGCGAGCGCTGCGAAAAGCGCCCGCCGAGACCGACCGACTGAATGACTGTGACTAAGGGGCATATGCCGCCGTCTGTGATCACTTCCGCTGCTGCTGCTGCTGCTAAGGCAAAAAGAGAGCCACCTGCTGCTGCAGCGGCGGGCGCAGGAGCAGAGCGCTCGCGGCGGCCTGACCCTGCGCCCGCCGCCGCCCTGCCGAGCGCTACAGCCTGCTGTGTCATGCGTTCGTCCTGGCGCCGCTTGAGCGTCTTGAGGGGCTAGAGCTCGCTGGGGCGCGCTGCCGACGCGGCCCCCATCCTGCCAGAGCAAAGCAAAGAAGCCACAGATCACGCAGCGGCTCGCGGCCACTATTGGGCCGCGACCGCGCTGCCGCTGCCGGTGAGGGCCTCCATGGCGGCGTTGGAGGCGTCCAGCGCGGCCTGCACCTCCTGCGCCTCCTGCTGCTCCGCCCGCTTGACCGCCTGCGCCTGCCGGCTGGCCAGCTCGGCCGCGGAGGCACCAGCTGCCTGGTCCGCCTGCTTGGCGGCCGCGCTCTTCTGCTCCTCTGCCTCCGTGTCCGGCTGCGCCTGCGGGTGTCAGTGGGAGGGGGCTGTCAGCTAACAGCCTCATGCCTTCCCGGCGGAACCCCTCCCTCGAGCCAGCGGCAGGCAGAGGCAGCTCTGGCTGGTCGACCAGCTGCACCGGCTTCCCCTGGCGGAGTGAATGAGCAGAGCGGCCAAGGCAGCGACTTGAGGGGCAGCAGGAGGGGCCGCAGCCCCTGCACACACTCCATGCGCGCGCCGGCAGCGCTGTTTCAAGGCGTCCAAGGTGAGAGTCCCTGGCAGCAGTGGAGCGGAAAGAAGGGGGCTCGCCTTGCCGATGGACTTGGTCTCCACGTACGCGTCGTACAGCATGGACACGCTCTTGATGAACTGTGAGGCGTCCTGCAGCGTCGGGAAGACGCGGGAGCGGACGTGGATCGAGAGCATGTGGTCCAGCATGTTCTGCGGCAAGCGCCGGACGACAAATTGTTAGTAATCAACGGAGAGGGAACGAGATATCCAGTCCTTGATCATGGCAGATTTGAAGATACACGCCCACTGCTTCCTCTTCGCAGGCTACCCTCTTCTTCCTCACAAGCGGAGCAGCACGGTCACCGGTCACCGCTGCAGGTCAGCAAGCCCCCAGTCAGCCATGCAAGCAAACGCTGCAGGCCCCCCCAGCCTTGCAGCGCCAGCCAGCGCTCGTTGAATCGGATCGGATTTGCAGGCGGTGGGCTGCAGGACTCCAGGCAGGGAGCACGCAGGCAGCGGCGAGTGCGTGCCTTGCAGCGCGCGTCGCAGCGGTTGGCGTCCAGCGCGCGCGCCAGCTTCATCATGATGCCCAGCCGATCCTCCGGCCCCGGGTCCATCATCTGGATCTCCGGGTGGTAGAAGGAGTAGCCTGGGTCGGTGACCGCAAAGCCGGCCTGCCACAGGCAGATGCTGATGAAGGCGTCGCCGCCTGCGAGGGTGGCGGAGGCACTCCGAGGGGTCAGTCTGGCGGCTGCTATGGCAGTTGCGAGCATCGCACGGGTTTCGAGCCTGGCGCTTTCCAGCAAGCGAGGGTAAGTTGGCAATGCTGCGGTGGGAGGGAGCTCCTCCTCTCCCAGAAAGGCTCCTCAGAAGGCTGGCTGGGGTCACAAACACCCCTCTGGCATGCGCGCATCAGAGACCCGAAGAGGGTTGGGAATGCGAGCGAGGCTTTGGTGAGAGCCACCGAGACAGCTGTTGTAAGCCGCAAAACGGCGCTTCTTCTCCCCAAGCTGCGATGCTGGAACAAAGCACGTTTGAGGAGGTCAGACGGGCTTTTCCGCTGAGGAGGTAGGCTCTCTTGCTCGTCTTTGGACCTCAACTTCAAAGGGCATGTCAGGGGGCAAGCCAGCGAGCCGCACCCGTCGAGTAGAGGCTCTTGACGCACATCTCCATGAAGTCGAAGCTGACGGCGCGCAGCAGGCCGACGCTCATGATGCCGCCCGCGCCGCCGTGCATGCTGAAGGTCGAGACTGGCGCGCGCGGGATGTCGCAGAACTCGTTGAAGATCCCGCGCTCGTCCGTCGAGCAGAGCAGCTGCGGCGTGCAGGGGCAGCCCTTGGGCGCGCTGCGGGCGGCAGGCACAGCAGCAGGTCTCAGTCGCTGGCAGTGAGAGAGTGGGTAGGTGGGGGGGGGGGGCTTTGCCGCCCGGCCTCAGCTGCCGCAATCTAGCTGGCTGTGCGGACCCATGGGGAGCTGCAGGGCGTCGCTGAGCAGCCCCTCTGGACCAAGGCAGCACGTGCGCCTCCAAGGCAAGAGCCAGCCGGCTGCCCTGCTGGCAGGGCCGCCTACCCGCCCCCTTCCGCCCACAGCCTCCGCGAGCTGACTCCGCAGGTCGACTCTGCATTGGAACAGCGCCTGCAGCCTGCCACACCTGTACTTCCCAGCAGGCTGCCGAGCTCCCGGCTGCGATCCTCCTCTGCGCGCACCAAGCAGGTACACAGGCAATGGAGGGTCGGAGGAAGGGCGGGTCACCGGAAGGGCGCCTTGGACTTGTCCGTGTAGGCGTCCGGGTAGTTGCACGGCAGGCAGCGGGGGGCGCCCGGGTGCGGGTGGCTGGCTCGTCCGGGTGCCGAGCTCCACCACAGGTGGTCTGCACTCGCAGCAGGGGCGGCCCCATCTCAGCTGCCGATGCGTGTGGCACGGCACGAGAGAGCGCTTGGAGCGCCTGCAGCTCTTGTTAAGCTGACAGTTCTCGCATGCTTTAGGGTTTAGGAAAAGATCCTTAGGGTTTAGGGTTTCGTGTTCCGGCAAGAACACTCCTGGCCGCCCGCCGCCGCTCCTGCGCCCTCTGCTGCCCGGCAGCGGAGCCTGATGCCGGCAGCAAGGCTCCTCCCAGCTGCCTCGCCTTCTCTTACACATTTCCGAGACTGTGGGTGGGGCGTGCCTGAGATGAAGTAGGGCATGTCCGGGTCGAGGTCCTCCAGGAAGCGCAGCACGCCGTCCATGAACCAGACGGTGTCATCGTCACCATACAGCAGCCACTTGTAGCTGTCCCCCAGCTGCCGGTGCGCGATGAAGGGCACCTGCATACCCGCCACGGCTCCACTCAGGCCCCTGCTGATCAGGCCTTGTGGGCGGCGCCGACCTGCTTCCCGGCACCGCTGCTGTGCCGCCCAGCCGGTGCACTCAGGCTGCTGCTTGCCAGGCATGTGAGACGAGGCAGTGCTGTGGAGCGGCAGCAGGCGGCTGATGCAGCCACGCTCGCTAGTGGACCAAACAATACAGTCCTGAGCCTCCCCTGCTCCGCTGCCACTCTTTGAGCCTCCGAGACGCGATCACCGCCACGGTGGGCCAAACAACACGGTCCGAAGCCTCCCATCCACCCTGCTGCAACTGCGTGAGCCCTCAACACGGCCAGCTGTGGCCGCGCTGTCTCCAGCTCTCAAGGCGGGCGCGAGAGCTGCAGGCCTGCGGGATGGGGAGCGGACCAGCGCGGCTCGGCTGTCACCGCCGTACAGGCTGCGCAGCGGGATGTCATCCGGGTACCACGTCCACGTCTCGTTGTGCAGCCGCCCGTCCTCCACCTGCGCCTGCGTCGGCTCCGACTGCCCCGCGATCACCGTCCGCATGCCCTGCCGGCGGCGCATCACATGTCAGCGGCGGCGCGGAGCGGCGGTGCTGAAGCTGGCGGGGGAGCTGGAGCCTGCTTGCTGAGCCCAAAATTTGTGCAGTCTGAGAGGCTCGTCGTGTTGCAAGGCTGCTGCGGATGAGAGGCTCACATGCGGTTCCGAGGCTGCTGGGCCTCGGCTGACATGCGCAGAAGGAGGCAAGCTTTGCTGCGCCAGCAAGGCAGGTGTGTGGCCATGGGGAGCAGGGTCTGGCTGGAGGGGAGGCAGGCGTGCCTTGCGCCAGGCGCGGCTGCCGCGGGCGACTGTCAGGTGCTTCTGGTCGACCGGCATCGAGACGACCACATCCTCCCTGCTCACTTTGAACTTTTGGCGAAAGTCCTTTGGACCGTCCACCGCCGCCGCGAGCTGCAGCAGGCACAGCCAGCACGCCGCCGCCGCCGCCAGCCGCGGCCGGGCTCTCCGCCGGCTCTCCCGCTGGCTCATGCGCCCGGCCGCGCGGCTCGGCGCACCTGGAGGCTCGATGGCTGTTTCGCCGCGTGGTGACCCGCTCCCTCGCCCAGCGCCCTGGCCTGCGATGAGCAGTGCCGACAGCAATGTCAGCTCTGTCGGCCCCAATCGCCACGGATAAGGCAGTGCCGCGAGGCCTCTGCCGCGATCGCAGTGCAGTGCTTCTCCTTCAGGCCAACACGACCCGCCACGGGCCGCAGGCGACCCCAGCAAACGCCGCCGTGCGGAGCATCTGATTGCAGTCGGATGTCCGCGCCGCCTGGGCGTCTGCGCACTTGCAGTGGGAATGTAGAGCGTGCATTCACGAGGAACATTTCCAGGAGACGCACCCGCTGGCTGGGCCGCCTCGTCGGCGCACGCGCGGCCTGCCGGTCCGGCGTCCCGAGCGGAGGAGGCCGCCTAGGCGCTGCGCCAGCTGCTCTGGGCGCAGTGACGGGCTCCCGCTGGCTCGATCACCTCACCGCCAGTGTCGGCGCGGCGCACCCGGCCGATGCGCCGGGGGATGGTCCTTGTCTCCCCGAGTTGGCCAAAGTTCGCGTGAGTACGGCAACAGGACCGCGAGCTCCCTTGCAGTGGCTTGAGAGTTCTTGAGAATGGCACGCACGAGAGAACACAGGAAAAAACTCTGCGCTGGGTCTTGGGCGTTCGATTTCCTGTCGCAGGGTAGGGGTCTCCGCTCGAAAAGCGGGAGGAAAAGGCATTGCATTTCCGATCGCAGCGTTGCTTGCGCTTTCTTAACCTCTGACCGCATCTGCTCCGCTAGGCCCGCCCAGCTGATCTGCGCCGCTGGGAAATTGGGCATGTAGACGAGGAGGTGTGCGTCAGTGCCGCCTCCTTGGCTTCGGGCCCGATGACGGCCTCACACACAGTGTTCATCGAGCTGGCAAAGAGGTGAGAGCGGCGTGGGTCTGCAGAGCGTCCGTGCGCTCCCCACAACTGTTATCAGCCCACCACCACAACCTGCTGCTGCTGGCTGCTGGCCTGGCGGTGCAAGCCACGGCACTGGAAAGAGAGAAGCAGCCCGTTTCGTGTGGCTCCATTACGGGGAGAGAGCTTTATACACTGGGCCTCTGGCCCAAACTCCTCAACGCTCAATCAAGTCAGGAGCTCCGAGCTCTCGACGACAACCCTCCAGTTCCCCATCCGGCGCTCCGAGAGCAGCTGCATCTGGCGGGTGCGGTACCGCCGCACTGATCTCATGGTCCAGCCGTTGATCTCACAGAAGGCATCTGCTGTCTCTGCTGGCAGCTCGCCTGGCAGCAGCAGCTCCCGCTGTGCGGTCCTCATGCGCTCCGTGATGCAGTGGAAGCCGACCAGTCGGACCAGCTTGTCCTTGTCGTCCACCTTCCAAACGGGAGTCAAGTATAGCAGCTGGTTGGTCACCCGCGAAATTGCGCACCTGCAGCATGGCCACATGGTCATGCATCAACCCAAATAAGCAGCAGAGCATGCTGCTAGGATCAGTGCACGCGGTTGCATCATGAGCTTGGTCTCGTACAGGGCGACAACAAAAAGCGCGCTGCAAGCGCACACGTCAAGGAGCACCGCCTGCTAACCTTTGGGGCGCCTCCTGCCTTAGATCCTCCATCAGGTCCTGCTGGTCTAGATTAGTGAGAAGTGCAACGGGATTGGCACAAGCCGGCTGGAGGCTCCCAGGGAGCGCCGCGGCCAGGAGGGCTGGCCGTCAGGGGTCAAACCTCACCTGCAGGAAAGACCTCGACTCTCAGTCCATCAACTGCGATCGATGAATTGCTCGTGGGGGTTTGGATGCTTACCGTTGCGTTGTATAGCCGGGATTCCATCCCCAAGCCCATCGACTCGACCTCCGCCAAGCCTGACCATGCCCCCCGCGGGAACGCGTCATCCGGCTTCGGCTTGGGCACATAGCCCAAAAGTGTGCCATCTAGCTGCTGAACTTCAATTGAGCAATACGTTCGCCGTCGCTCGAGGACGAGCGCGGTGCCTGCCGCACAGCGTTTCGTTCCCGCCTGAGTGGGACGGGGTGGACTGAAAAATGCCCGGTCGGCAAAGAGGCAGCGCACCAGGACTGAGCTTTCGGACGTGTTCCTGCCTGCCGTCGAACTTGACACCGGCAATGAGGAAGAAGACGTCGTCGTCGCCATCGGCATCCATGACTACCGTAGTCTTCAGAAACTAATACGCACCGGTGAAAAATCGATATATTAAATGCATCGCGCGGCGATCGCGCCGGCCTTCGGCGAATTAATTTTTCGATCACGCAGAAGCATCGCGCAGGCGTGCGCGGTGGCAAAAACGCTCGAATTTTGGGTCAGGAAGCTTTCTAGCCCACTGAATATAGCAGGAAAGAGCTTCCCTGGTCTGATGGTGAGCATAAAAGGGCAATTCGGGGAGTTTTTAGAGCGCCCGCGCAAGTTTCTCGGCGCTGCTGCACCCGACAATATATGTTTTCCATCGCGCGAGGGCATCGCGCGGAACGAATTTTCCGCGTATTAAGCATCGCGCAGAGCCCCGGCGAATTATTTTTGCGTATTAGTTTCTGAAGACTACGGTAGGTCGCGGGCGGCAAGCGGACGGGCGGCTGCTCGCGTGTCGAGGCAGGGCTGCGCCGCCTTTCCAAGCTTTTCTTTTTACGGCAAGCGGAGAGCGCGTGAATGTATCGAGACGATTGAAGTGATCGGATGCCGCGGGGGTTGACAGATGGGAAACAAATCGGCTGAGGTTTTGCAACCGACTCTTTTCGCGACCCGACGCCAAGTTTCTTGCAGCAGGTTGCACTAGACACTGCTACCAGGGCGCGGCCATGTCTTCTCCTCTTTCTTTTCACGGCTTGCTGCCTACTCCTCAGCATGGGGCTTTTTGTTAGCAGGAACTGTTTAACCTCTTTTCCAATAGTTCATCCATTGGAAGATGGATGCTCCATTTACAAGGGAGGAGCTCACATCATCACGAGGACTCCTCCAGTGCGGCTGTACAATGCACAGCTCTCAAGCCATCGGCGCCCTCGGCATAGGTTGCGAGGGCCAATCATCTTTCTTCCCAGTGTTGTGCTCAGCGAGCAGCTTCATATGGTGGGCACATCATTATTATTCTTCCACAGCAGCCGGGCTCCGGCTAGTCAGGGCCAGATCTCAGTCGAGGAGGCTATTTACAAATCTGTGGATGTCGGCGCACTCCAGCCCCTCCTGGGTCGGCCCAGCCAGCAGTGACATTTTGTACACCAGCAGTCACCACATGGCACCTGCAGAGTGGTCACCACCACATCTCGTTTCGATGCTGGCTGGGCTTGCAGCTCTGCAAATCCAGGCAGGGCCCACAGGCGCTCACCGTTTTCAGTCCATTGCGGGCTGCGCTGCATGCTGCTGCAGCTCAGCCAGCAACGCCGCCGACTGCGAGGGGTGGTACCTCACCTGCGATAGACGGAGGCCTCAGTTCCCTCCTGGATCGCATCATTCTGCTAACAAGTGTTGTGGAGGTGCTCACCCTTGCGCCATAAAGATCTGTGCCGGCTGCCCGTCCTGCTGACTCCACCTGGGCGAGCTGGGGGCCGCGGATGGCACTAAAGAGAGGTTGCGTGTTCACCAGCCTGGGCACATAGCCCAGCGTCGCGCCGTCATCAAGCCTTTTCACAAGAATGGCGTTGTTATCATAAGGATTTTCGGGCTCGCGCATTAGAACCACTCTGGTGCCTGCAAGGTAGGCAGGCCGAGATTAAGGATGATGCACTGCGGTCCCGCCTGCCGGGAACGGCAGGCGCAGCCTTGCGTATCCTTGGCATCCAGGAGGAGGAGGATTACACCACCACCCAAGCCAACTTGGCTCTTAAGAGACCCGCAACCGGTCACGCCGGTGGGGCGTGAGCATCCAGGAAAGATTCTTCACCCTAAAAGAAGAGGCACAGAGAAGGCGCACCAGGCTCGAGCTCCCGCACGTGCTCCTGTCGCCCATCGAAACTTACTCCGCGTATCGGAAAACGTTCCGCGGGCAGAGCCTGCGTTGTCTTGTCGACCATCGTCGCTGGAACCCCCGAAGCGGCGGCGGTGACGGAAGAAGCAGCACAAGCAGCCACACTCACGCAGCCTTATCGCCTCAAAAACTCGGAAACTGGCACGCGCGGGAGGGTGCGCGGAGTCGCTTTCTGAGAGCTTTTCCAAACCTTAATGCGGGGGGTGTGAAGTGTGAAGACGCTGTTGTTATCATTATCTTGGTCTGCACCTGGCCCTCCAGGGCGTACGCCCACGCCTACCCCCACTCGGCGCGGCAGCAGCTCGCGCTCGACATGGCAGTCACTTTCACCGCCCGGG